>JAGFPH010000186.1:359515-428209 GCA_018207615.1 Philaenus spumarius | reverse complement strand
TTTAGAATTTTGGAAAACATTTCTTAGTTAGCACCTATGGCCCTAGAGGAAGCTACATACCAAATTTCGTTAAAATCCGTTCAGTAGTTTTTGAGATTTCGTGATGAGTCAGTGAGTGAGTGGTATTTGGCTTTTATATAGGCCTATATAGATATTACGTGTGTTTTGTGGCAGGCACAGAATCCGCTTGACGAAAAAACTAATTAATTTGTTTTTTAATGCTATCGCTGCACTGTGAGTTAGATTTGTAAAAATAAAAGGGTAGTTGCCGTTATCGGAAGTTACCTTATCGCTAATATAACTGAAGTAGTCGCCGATGTTATGTCACGCATATTTGTTACCAAATCAATAACAAAAAACAACAGTCTACGCTACAAACAAGATAATGACAAGAAAATTAACCTGTGCACCCAAGGTTAACTTTTATCTAATACAGAATCGAAAATTAATTTTTAGTACAATTACCCTAAACGTTGCCTAACCATTTGTTTTAAATTTCTATTTAAATATTATTGAAAACCTATGCGTGTTTTACACGCAACCCTCTGCTCGTTCCGCTCGCCCATTTGTCAAATAAAGTAATGTATCACAGACTTGATTTTAGGGATAAAAACTGACGAATACTAATCTGTATTCAAGGGAGGTGAAATGTCCGAGAACGGCTTAATATTTCGTATGTAAGGAAAACATGAAGGTAAATGTGATTGAGGAACCTACTCTATGTAAAAAATACTATTTTATTAAGTTGTAAAAATTTGGTCCGCCATCTTGGATCCGCCATTTTGAATTTAACTATGAGGAAAGTGGTCATGTGATAGGCCTACATAATTTCAATGCAGAATGTTAAGACAAAATCAATGGCGATTACCGCACATCCAAATCTCAAACCGTTCTGAAGATATTTGTATTTATTTGCATTGAATCATATCATTTAGGCCTAATGTAAAAATGAAATAAAGTAGGCTACATTAAACTTCTTACTGTACCTATAAAATTTTAATATTGAATAAGATTAACATTATCAAACAATCAAATAATAATGTATTAATTTAACTAACTCTGCCTCTGGACGCTTCGCGACCCAACCCCGCCTCGGTTTACGGCCTCAGATGGCTGCTTCACTTCGCTCGCAGTTGGAAAACTCTCTAAAGGCTCTCGCTAATCTTTGGCTCGTTTGATTTTTTTTTTTTTGTGTGTCTGTTAAGAAACCATTTAGAAAATTGTTCGGGGTCAATGGGGATAACTGGGTAAACGAGCATCGTTCAGCATTTTTAACATCTGGATTGTATCTACAATGTATCTATTCGAATATTTAGTGACTTTGAAGGAGGTATAAAAAGAGTACCTATTCGCCTTCTAAGTGACTTGAATGGTGGTATAAAAAGAAGTTCAGATTTTAAATGTATACGCGCATTTTTCAGACTTATGCGCGTTTTTGAAGATATAAGACCTAGCGCATTCAATTCCTGACGTCAAATTTAATAACCCCTGTATGCAAATTTTCATCAAAATCGTTTTCGAGATCTGCGACCGATACAAAGATACAAGAATTGCTCATTTAAAGAAATAGGATGTAGGTACATAAATTTTAACAATAATTATAATAATAATAATAATAATAATAAATATCACAGATGATTACAATAAATTATAAACAAATAAGAAAGCTTAAATTGTTCATGATATGATTCAATGTAAATAATTGCAAATATCTTCAGAACGGTTTGATAAACAGTTTGTTTGGAATTATTTTAATGCTTTATATTCTGGTAAGTAGGTTATTTTTTTAAATAATTTCCGTAGGCCTAGATTATATTTTCCCCTGATGTTGACAAATATACTAGGCTATATACAGCGTGATTCACGAAGAAACGGAGAAACTTTCAGGACGTGTTCTACTAATGAAAATAAAGAAATAAGTTCATAAACATAGGTTCGGAAATGCTTCGTTTTCCAGTTATCCAACTTTTTTTTACAAAATACTTAATATCTTCGAATGTAGGAAATATATTTTATACATATTTGGTATGACTTCTTTTACCCATATGTACAAAAAAACCAAAACGTTTTTACTTTCTCACTATACTATAGTATAGAGAAAACAGTGATCGCAAAAAAATCGATGTTGAGATTTTTGTGGAAATATCCGTTTTGGGACCCCCTGAGTCCAAAAAAGTGGTTTTTACAACATGTCTGTCTGTATGTATGTATTTCTGTATGTATACAAAGCTAGAGCAAAAACTATTCGATCGATTTCAAACAAATTTGCACCAGACATGTCAAGTAGGCTAGGCCTGTATAGATGCACGAAAATCGGTTTTGAACATTTTTGAAAAACGACCCCCTTTTTGGCCAAAAAACCCCCAAAAAATCTGTTATTATTTTTTTATAAAAATCGGCTCTTAAAACGATTTTGATAAAATTTGGCTTATTTGTAGCCTTTAATGTGCCTTACCATATGCAAAATACCGCATCTTCTAAAAATTCTCGTTTAGCTAATAATAATAACTGACTTTTGGGCGTTTTTTGGCCATAAAGAGAGTTGTTTTTCAAAATTGTTCACAACCTATTTTCTTGCATCTCTACAGACCTAATTGACGTGTTTGGTGCAAACTTTTTCGAAATCAATCGAATAGTTTTATCTCTAGCTAATAATAATAATATTTATTAGTTAATCTCCCAGTTTAAAATCACCTCTCCTACCCCTCCTACAATAATTAAGTTAGTGTGAATCTGTTTAATAATATATATATATGTTTGTCAGAAAGTATGTATGTGGCAGTTATCTGGTACCGTTTTTTTCATATATTTTCAAAATAATGAAATGTTGAATGCAAAATATCTCGAAAAACACTGACTTCACAAAACAATTTCTTTTTTTAATAACAAACATAACGAGTTGTTTATCATTTCTTTAACTTAAAAGATATGGTAACGCAGTTATTGTTTGGAGATAATGATAGGATGTCTGGGTTTTACTCAGTCTAGCGAAAGGCTTATGTATGTGCCTTTTCAGGTATTGTAGGTATGCATATCGTGGTTAGTAATTAAACTACCTAGTTTACATTTTGTGTGCACTAGGCAATCAAAAATATTTAGATTGTTATCTGGTACCGTTTATTTTAAAACATCTTCCTGTGTTCACAAAACAACGAAAATTTCTTCAAAAAATGATAGGCCTATAACCTACAAATTCCACAATTAATTACTATATATTACAACATGTTATAACTGATTAAAGAGTGTAGGCCTACAGTGTAAAGTAGAACACTTGTGATATGAGTCATATGGTAAAGGTGCATAATAGAATACAAATGGAATTCAAACTAAAATTGAAAAACCAAATATTATTATCAATAGGCTGTAGGCCTAATGTATTCCAGACTCTACACAGTTGCAATGCTAATAACATATTCACATTTAGGTACTGCTAAACAGGTCTCAACAATATTTAGATATAATGATTGCTGTTGTTGTATAACAACTAGGCACATTGCCATACTCAAGACGCCATTTAAAATAGAATTATAGGCCTAGATCATTAGCTAAATAAACTAGAGTAGAATAGTAGCCTACTATTTAGTAACCTATTTATATTTAAATTCTGTACAAAAGTAATTATCCGTGTAATTTATGACCATTTAAGTTATGTTATTGTAGTATATTGGAAAATATTAAAATAATGCCTATTGACATGGACATATTTTGACTAAAAACTTTCTTAAATGAGAATAACTACACCATACTTATTGGCAAAATAAATTCAAAGAATTGTTTATAAAAGTAACTTTAACCTTGGGTAAATTATAAACCTGCAGTGGGCCTATCAGTGATATTAACAAGGCTTCCCCACCACAGCGACCCACTAAGGATCTATTGTGGTATGATTTTCTCTCTAATGATCATCCCAGATACTTCCAGGTATTTTATGAAACCACGGAGGGCCTTGGGATCAACACCATGGATCTCTTGCGGGCTGACAAAATCACTCTTGAATCTCTTGCCCGCGAGAGCCTCACATGCGCACAACAGAAGTTGTAAGCTGATTCAATCCAAAAGGGGCAGAATCGACAGGAATCTTCCGAAACCAGCACCAACTATTTGAGGTGGTACTTGGCCGTAAGGATTCATACAATATGTCTAAGATTGTTTCAGCCCATCAATAGAAGCTTTTAGAACTTAGACAGATGAACATTTTTTAGCTTGCCTAAACCAAGGAGCAAGTTCCAGTATGGGACTGACTTTTGCCCACCCAGATTTCAACAACATTTCTTAGGTGGCTCTTGGCACTTTCACAGAAAGGATCTGGGCCAATGAAGGGCTTTTTAGTTCCGTCTCATTCGCCTTTATGGCCTCATGGCCAGATTTAAGAGTAACATCATTGAATCTAGCCTTGATTCAAAGGTGAATGATTCAATCACCTTGTGGCTATCAGGAAGGATAGCAATCCTAACTCCCTTATTTCTCTTTTGAGAATTTTTTCATGGGTGCAGAGTTCAATCGCAAAATATTACTCTTATAAACAAAAGTTAAAGAACTATAAAACCTGTACCTATGTTTGACATGCAAGATGTAACTTAAATATAACATATCCTTAGGATCAAACTTCTTAGGCTACTTTATTGAATAAGCTACACTAAATTCCTACAATGTCACGAAATGATATATAATTTATTGAAGTGATAAAGTAATCTTAGTTTAGTAAAACATATCTTCGTAAGATTAGATATCAACATTTACTGCAAAGTATTCTAAATATGGTAACTAACAATGTAGAAAATAAAAAGTAAGAGATAGGCTATAAACTATAAACAGTAGCCTAAGCATGATTAATTATTCAAAATTATGACATGTTCGATATAGGGTGGTTCCGGAACTACCTGGAATCACTTTGTAGAACTGTTCCGAATGCAAGATAAAAAGTTCCAATAAGTTTAAACACAGGTCCAAAAACGCTTTGTTTTCCATCTATACTTTTACAAAAAAAACTTAAATGTTTTTGGAAGTAGGTAAGATACAGAGTTCAAATTTGGTGTACTTATTTGCTACGTATTGGCCTACTTTTACTTTCTCACTATAGGCTACTATAGTAGGCTATAGAGAAAGTATAGTGATAGCAAAAAAAATCTATGTTGAGATTTTTGTGGAAATATCCGTTTTGGGACCCCTGAGTTAAAAAAAAGTTGTTTTTACAAAATGTCTGTCTGTAGCCTATGTCTGTATGTATGTATGTATGTATGTCTGTCTGTCTGTATGTATACAAAGCTAGAACGAAAACTATTTGATCGATTTCAAACAAGTTTGCACTGGACATGTCAAGTAGGCCTGTATAGATGCACGAAAAAAATGTTTAGACAAATTTTGAAAACAACCCCCTTTTAGGCAAAAAAACCACAAAAAAATCAGTAATTTTTTTTTTATAAAAAAACGGCTCTAACGATTTTGATAAAATTTGGCTTATTTGTAGCCTTTAATGTACCCTACCATATGCAAAAAACCGCATCTTTCTAAACATTCTCGTTTAGCTAATAATAATAATAATAACTGATTTTTGGGGGTTTTTTGGCCATAAAGGGGGTTATTTTTCAAATGTGTTCAAAACCTTTTTTCGTGCATCTATATAGGCCTAATTGATGAGTTTGGTGCAAATTTGTTCGAAATCGATTGAATAGTTTTCTCTCTAGATAATAATAATAATATTTATTAGTTAATCTCCTACTTTAATAAATCACCTCGTCTACCCCACCTACAATTATGAAGTCACAGTGAATCTGTTTAATAATCTAAATATGTTTGTGAGAAAGTAAGCTTATGTGCCAGTTCCTGGTACCATTTATTACTATGGTACGGAAAATAAAAACAGCGTTTTTATATTTCTAAAGTTGTGGCCGGAAACAATTTTTAGAGATATTTTTAACATTCAACATTTTAATCATCTGCCATTTAAAAAATATAAAAAACTATAGGCCTTATCCTGCTTTTTTTTTACCCTGGTGAAAATGTACATATACTAACAAATAATATAGGCCTACATAACTCAATATCTTATATTAACACATCCAAAGATTCAGTTTTTTTTGTGAAAAAACAAAATGGCAGACAAATGGAAAACAAAGCGCTTTTGGACCTATGTTTATTTGAAACTTTTACCTTCTATTTACCTAAGAAACAATTCTACAAAGCAGTTACAGGTAGTTCTGTATAACTTACAGGAAACCCTGTGTAACTTTAACATATCTTACAGAATTTAATATATAGCCTACTTTTATTCATCTACTTTCATTCCGGCCACTTCGAGTACTTTCAAATCTAGAGTAATTGTTCAACATCTTTTTAAGTCAACATTATTATGTCAAAAGAACTAACAGGTGTTTTTTTTTATTTTTTTAGTTGATTCAAGTAGGAAAATTACAAATTGCAGTAGTAGGGTTAGCGAGACGAAAATGTAATAGCCACGCTAGTATTTTTTACCATTGTTTGCTCAGTTATATATATATATATATATAGGCCTATATATATATATATATATATATATACAAGCATAACTTATATATATATTTGCCTTCATTAAATAAACTAACATAGGCCTAGTAGGTCAATTATATCAATCTTTTAAAACATAGGCCTAAATAAACTCAGAAATTATATTGTATAAATCAATTGTACACTCTATGAATGGAAAATAACTCAAATGTAGGTAATTAATTTTTCTGTTGCAAACTTCCCCACTTAAATAAATATAGATCCTGGAATTATTTATAAAAAAAAAACACCTGTCATAGTTCTTTTGACAAAATAATGTTGACTTAAAAGCTGTTGAAGCGGGCTACTGTAGATTTGAAAGTGGCCAGAATTAAAGTAGGCGAATAAAAGCAGTATATATTAAGTTGAACAGGTAGATTATTTGAAGGCTAGGATAGGTTAGGTAAACCTATTTTTAATGAAACTTACAATATAGCCTACAGTAAGTTAGTAGGTTTTATTTAGATTTAACTTAAGTATGAAACGTTCAACCCTCGATGTACAGTATTTTTACACTGTGTTGTTTAAAAGACAATTTATTTTAACTTGTAATACACACTACATGCAACTTCCTTTCGAAGTAGGCTACCACTGATACAGTAACAAGTCTTTGCTGAGAGATTAAAAAACTGTAGATGTAGGCTACTGATAGTCAGGGCTATAGAATACAAGGGCTGGACCACTCCTTTGATGTTGACGCTCGCCGACTGTCCCAAACTTCTCTCGTCCCCTCTCCTATGTGACGTCACTCTGGTACCATGACACGCCGCGTAAGCACGGTTCGCCTTAGCTCTCACGTGTTATTTGATATAGCGATGCATACGACAATTCTTTAAAAAATTATGAAATACACACAATCACCTAAATTATATGTTAACCAAGTTTGGTGAATATTGAGTAATTATTTTGTTCAGTACAAGTATTTAAAGAAGATGTATAATTCCGCGAGATTTCCGCCTTTTGACGCATATTTAAAGCTAATTTTCTCGGAGAGGTATTACACAAATTTCTTGAAAAATTTATACAATGCACACAATCACCTAAGTTATATGTTTAGAGAGTTTGGTTAATATTGAGCAATGATTTTTTTCAGTACCTACAAGTGTTTAAAGGAAGTATTTAATTCCGCGAGATTTTCGCCTTATGGTGCATATTCAAGGCTAATTTTCTCGAAGGGGCATTCCATGCATTTCTTTAAAAAGTTATACAATACACACAATCACCTAAATTATATGTTTAGCAAGTTTGGTGGATATTGAGCAATTAATTATTTTGCACAGTACACGTTTTTAAAGAAGGTATATAATTCCGCAAGATTTTCGCCTTTTGACGCATATTCAATGCTAATTTTCTCGAAGAGGCACTCCATGAATTTCTTTAAAAAATTACACAATATACACAATCACTTAAAATATATGTTTAGCAAGGTATGTATTTATTTAATGTTACGTTGCAGACGAGATTACTTTATGAAATATTACCAAGATTATCAAGTAATATTGTCTGCAGTGTTACTTGAATATTCTAAGAAACACTTTTACCAACAAAGTACATTAGATCAAACATTTTCAGAATAGTGTGATGTAAATAAATAAATATATAAATAATAATAAAATTTAAACTTAGAGCACCGGTAATTATTGATAACTCAAAATTTAAAAACAACAAATTTTAAATAGTCAGCTTCAAATTAAAATAAACATTAAAAAATATTATTTATTTAATGTAAGAGTTGCAAGCGAGATTACTTTATGTTGAAAAGTTACCAAGGTTCTCAAGTAATTTCTTCTGCAGCTATAAAGTTAAAATGTTTAAAAAAAATCTTTACTAGCAAAATGCACTTAAAATTGTCAGAATAATTAGATATAAATAAATATATAATATACAAATAATTATAATCAAATTTAAACCTAGAGTAATAAAATTATTGATGACAAAAATAAATAAATAAAATATAATTTTAAGTTAAACTTCTAGACTAAATTAAATTTATTGCACAGTGTCAATTTTAATTTAAATAGTTCAATTGTTTAAATTAAACTATTAAATAGAAGGCCTAGAGAAGGAAAATTTCTATAAAGCAGTTTTATTTTATTTTTTTAATATTTTATCTCAGCAGTAATTATTATGTTATGTGCATATCTGCATATAAGCTACTCATTATTTATAAGTATTTATAACTTTTATGTGTTTTATTTTATAAGTATTACACATGTTTTATTAAACTGCAGTATGACATTCAAGTTTTGGTGGTTTATTGTAATAAATACAATTATTTTCAATAATGTGACACATTTTGTTCAATTTCGTATTTAGTTTTCAGAAATGTTTCAGAGAATCAAATTAAAAGTATGCTAACATTAGTACACTACAACAGTTTATTACCTAAAAATTAGTTTTATTGTAACCCTGTCTTCTTCTTACTTCTTTAGACTAATTGCTTACAGTCTACTTATTGCTTTGTGTAGTGTCAATACTAAAATTAAAGAAGAGCGCTTCATAAAAATGTTACAGGTTTGCTAAGAAATTGAAATTATTGTAGCAAAGAATACTTATGAGAAGCGGTGGGAATGGAGCAAGAGGTACCACCGTGACGTCATCACAGTGGCAGCACGGGAACGCTTTCCTTGGCGGACTGGTCTAGCCCTTGTATTCTATAGCCCTGACTGATAGTAGGCTTTTTAATCTGGTATGTTACTCTCGTTTCCCCTTCGTTTTATATTTCGGATTTTATTCCAAGGACTTGAAATTGCAAATAAAGACAGAGCTGGCATAGGATTAAGCTTACATTTTCTATATTGACCTAGACTATAATGAAATAAAACCTCAGGTATTAAGATTCACAATTTAAAAACAATAAAAAAAGAATTTTTGAAGTACAGGGTTGCTTGGATTATGAAATACAGTAACCTAACTTATACAAATATTGCGGATTTGGAGTTCGACTAAATAATCCGGGCGTAGGCTACTAGGCCTACAAATACCATTTCTCTATACCAATGGTAGTCATTTACAACTCAAAATTTTGGAACACCACTACTTGGAACATCACTAGTGGGCCTACTTCTTTTATCACAGCTGAGTTGCAACCTAAAAAAACCTGAACAACTACACTAACTTACAGTCTCTAGACAGTGTGTTTCAATTTATAACCACACACCATACCCTCGCCTAAGTTGACAGTAGGCCTACTTGTTACATTCCTTTTAAAAATGGTCTTAGGTTGATGATACTATTTTAACAAGGGATACTAGCTTACAGTAGGACGGACACCTCAACATATTGCACAAAACAAAAATACCATGAAGTTTTAATTTACAGTTTCTAGTCACAATTCAATAGTAGGACGTGCTTAGGTTGACAGCACTGTTCTGTTTCCTAAAAAATGAAAAGTCATTTACAAACATATCAGCTGGATGTCCTAAAGTAAATTACACCTTAGCAAGTAGAAGTATTTTTAAAGTTCAACATTTCTTTAAAAATCAGTAAGCATTGCGGAACTACTGAATGTAGGCCTACCGAAAAGTGCCAATCTCAAAGCAAGAAAGGTTAGGTAAACAGAAAGGTTAGGTCAAAATTTCCATGACCAAGAAGGTTTCCTTTTTAACCACAATCACGCCTTCAAATTTAACAATATTTTACCTCTTTAACAGTGTTCCTCCTCGCCCTTGCTATAGGGTCTTGATCCTCTCCTCCAGTTAGTATAGGATAATGGTCACTTTCTATTGGGGGCACAGTAACAATCTTTGGAACTACTTCTGCCAAATCAACCACATTTTCAATTTGTTTCACTACTTCCGCAGTTTTTGTGGATGAACTGACAATCACTTTATGACCTACACCAATGTCGGGCCTTTCTAAAACTTTTTGATTTTTTCTGTCTATTTCGTTATCTTCTTCAATTTTGGCAAACAGTTTCGCCTTATCCTCGACCCTGTGGGGGTCGTTTTGGTCTTCAAAGTCATGTCTCAGGAGGCCCACTTTTCCCGGAGCTTCGCTCGACTCTTCCCCATGAGGGGGTGCGGGTATTAACAAATCTGGTCCTGCTTTTTGTATATTTTGATACACTTTATAAACACTATTCACAGTCCCCCCTCCTCTAAATTCTGGAAGGAAAAAGAAAGTACCAAAACATACCACACCAAACGTCAAAAATACTAATAATATTAAACACTTTTCTCTGGGTCTAAATGATCGTCGAGCGGTATTGGGAACGGGAGCACCGTTTAGAAACCGTTGGTACGACGGGAGAATCCCAGTTATTGCCATTTTTATAGGGAAAACCGTCGAACACTTCACACGCACAAACAATCAGTTTCACGCCATTTTGGTGACTACTTGTTTCTTGATAAGTATAAAATGGTAGGGATAGGATTGAGTGCCGATGCTGCAACCTACCGGCGAAGAAAGAAAACCAGGTCACAGACACGTCGGTTCTGTCCTTGATTATACATACAGATATCCCACCTTATGGACTATACGGTGAGAGAATACGCCAGCGCATCCTGTCATGACACAATTGACACTACTTGAACTTGTGCTTCATAATGTGCTGCCCTCTAGCGTTCTAAATCTAAAGGACCATTGCTTTTAACGAAAAGAGAGAGAGTAAATCGAGATAGAACTGACCTTGGAGCTTGAAGGTACAACAGGCTACATCTACAGGAAGTAATCTTCCTGTAAGAAGTGGGGGAGGGGGAGTGTGAGGTCAGTTCAGTTTGTTTATTCTTAAAACTGAAAGCATTACATCTCTCCTTCGAAACCCAAACAACATTTTATCATGTCTATTTAAATTCTAAATACTGTATGTATCTGAGGAAAAATTGAATGTAGCATGCATTTATGTATTTTGGTAGAACTAACTTTAACAAAATTCATAATACCTACCTAATTATGTTTTAATGTAACATTTGTAATTTACAAATTCAAAGACAATACAGTTATGAATACCCGTTATAACAATAATATTTCGAACGCATTAAATTTTAAATTAGGTATTAAACATAAGTTCAGTAAGAAAAGTTTTCCTTACCTATTTAATTTCACAAACATATAAATTAAAATAAATATAATTGATAGTAAAATATTTTTTTGTGATTAAAAGTTGCTAAGACTATCCTTTCCGATTGACCGATAATATCTATCAGATTACCAATATTCGTAATTTACTAGGGGAGACCTCTGCGTGCTCCGCACGCCAACCCCCGTTGGAACCTCATAAAAACATGTTATGTTTTATTTATAATAAAGGTGTAGGAGGATTAATAAAACCTCTAAACTAAGATGGTAAATCATGTTAAATGTTCAAATCAAATTATTTCGTATATTTTATAACAACAGTTATAATAAAGTTTAAAAGAACCAGTATGTCTCAGGTGTACACTTAATCAAAAACCTAACCAAAAGTTACTCACTATCAATTACCGTATATTATTAATAAATAGGTCTACTATATGTCTTATTTAATTTTAATTAGGATGTAACATACTTTTTCTTATTTTTTAATTCCTTAACGTAAGTTTTTATTGGTTTGTGTGTGTTGAAACATGTGTTGGTTCAGTATAGGCCTAACTTAAAATATGATTTTATACTAAAAGCTGGACATCCGAATCAATTATATTATCTATTATTTAAAAATCATTATTTGCTTCCACGAAAGCAGCTGGATTAGTTTGATTCTTATTATAAACAGCTGTTTTGTATAGAAATGTTTTTAAATTCGTTCCATGTTAATCTTGTGGGTAAAACCCGACCTTTGAGATTAGCTCACGCCATTAAGGATAAGAATTTTTTACATCTAAAACCTTATTGCAAAACTTCGAAATGAGACGAATTTTTTGACAACTCAAACATTAAATTTGGTCTAGAAATAAGGGAGGAGTTGTGTTCACAAAAATCTGCTTCACGTATTATATATAAACATAGGCACTCTTAGCTTACCTAATGCAGTTATTAGGACATTATTAATAATTGAAATTTCTTAACATGAAACAAAATTTTAATTTCTTTTATTTCTATTACAAATTTGTTGTTTAATGATCATTATATTAATTCGTAAACATGGAAATTTGTAGTACCTTTTTTTAGTATTTTTTATAAAAGGAGAGTAATGAAGTTTTTAAATCATTCGAAAGGTACAGAAAACAAAACTTGTGTTATTGCCTAAGACAATTAAATTAATAAACTAGGTCTAACCTAAAATTGTATTTCTAAGTTGATTATCCGAATCAGCTGATTTATTTGTTATTTTATGTAGTTGGTTGCTATGGCAATGAAAATATAAATTATATTTTTGTAGGCCATGGGTTATATTTTTACTTTCACCATCCTATACGTAGTATATATGGAGAAAGTATTGTTTTCGTCCAAATTTTAAAATTTGAGTTTTTAGTGGAACCATCTGCTTTGGTGATCCCTGAACCCCCAAAAAATGTTTAGTGGAATTATCTGTGTTGGTGCTCCCTGAACCCAAAAATATTTTTAGTGGAATTATTTGTTTTGGTGCATTATCCAAATTTTGAAAAAATCTGATAAAACTCTGTAGCAAAAAAAAAGTGTTTAGTGTTTTTTGTGTGATTTCTAATATTTGCTGACTAATTTGTATTGGGCAACTTCAGATTTGTGTTCAAAACACCAAAAAGATAAAGAGTAAGCCATACAACATAAAAAGAACTACACAAAAACTTTCCACTTCAAATTTTTAGTAGCAAGGAACTACTGTGTAATAAGTTTATTGAGTTGGTTTCATCTGAAAAGACACTATTTCACACCAGAAGAAACTGGTATTCTAAATATATTTTAACCAGTGCCCTACAAACCAATGTTGGAGGTGAGGATAGTTAAGAACTTCTAAATGAAAATAAATATAGATCAAAAGAGTTACTCCAATTAAAGATGTTTGACTTACTCTGTCCAATTTCAAGATGGCGGCAGTTAACCCATAACATTTTCATTTTACAATTATATTTACGTTTATGAACGTCCATAATCAAAGCTTATGAATTCTACAGCTAACTGAGCTAACGTACATCAGCTGTTGAGTGTTTCACGGCCATCTGTGATCTGGGGTGTGTTGTTGAATAATACAGTAGTAAGTAGTAAGCAAGTAGCAAGTTTACTTATATTTTTTGTATGCTTTAGTTCCTAATCATTTTATATTGCTTTCATTTATACAAAACAAAATTGATATGGATTAGGCACTAATAGTGTTTGTATTTGAGGTTAATCTATTACAATAAATTATCTTCATTTAATATAATATCTACACATCTTATTTTAGAAAAAGCTTAAAATGTAACCTCAAAATTAACAGGTTGACTGCCACGCTGAAGCATAACTTAGCCCTGGGGTCACGATTTTTTCTTATTTAAAATGTATTTTTGATGTAGTTTAGTTAAAATAACACAGCTAAATAAATTTTTTTACTGATATTTCTCAAAAATAAATTTTGTTAGAATGAGAATCATGAGGGAAATTACCAATTTGGTACTCATGGCCTGTGGGGTAACCCCTCCCCCCGAAATCCCGAAATTTAGTAGTAAAAATGAATACTAGGTTTAAAAAGTGCAAATTAAATTATAAAATAGAATACAGGACAGAGGATCCAGCAACATATTTTACATCATTGTGCATTGCATGCATATAGGCCTACTGATATTTAGATTTGCTTGCTTAAACTACAATACACTGGATGCAGTAGGTTACAGCCTTACTCTCTTATGAGCTTGATCTGATCTATTGGCCTTATATAAATAAGAAAACTATGAAGGTTCAACAAAAATAGGCTACTTTACTCTTAACAAAACACGCAATGCATTATGTATTGAAAATACTCCCAATACGGGGGTTGGCACGTGAAGCACGCAATGCATTGTGTATTGAAAATACTCACCAATATGGGGTTGGCGTGTAATGCACTGTGTGTCGGCCGCTTCTCATAGTGTTCAGTGTCAAGCTCACATGTGTGTCCTTAGCAGTGAACGTGTTAAAAGGGTTTAAATTAAAATCCCCGGTCCTGACCTGAACCCCCCGAAAAGTTTTCCTAGCTACAGCCTTGCCTGTGGCTAAGCGAGAGTATCAAATTGGTAGTACAGTACTCATGGCCTGTGGCCCAAGCCTTAAAATCAATCATCGAGTTTATAAGGTTTAATTTCAAGGCAATTTAATGCAGAAAATATTACCTGCATTATTAGGCGTAAATTTACTATACGACCCTTGGCTGATATTTTAGCAGACAATGGCCTTGTTTTACATTCTACTGTTAAATGTTCAATACAGGTACACATAATGTGACTAAAAACTATAAGTTAGAACTTCAGGGTATTTTATTTTCATTGCCATTTTGTTGGCATATGGTTGTAGGCTATAGTAAATTTAAACCCATTATTATTTTGTTGTATGCCTACATTGATGTTTACCCTTATTAGGTCTTAAAGTACAAAAGTTGTAAATTACAAGTAAATGACAATTTATTGAAGTACTAGCTGGTACCTGTAACTTCGTTAAAATAACACAATTTTAGATCTGAATTCCATGGCCCAAAAAAGCATAGTGAGTTTCTATCGATTCCTTTTAAAAGCCTTCGTTAATTATAAGCTATGCACCAATAAACGCTAAAAATCCTGTTTTCCGCCAGTTTGTTACTCATAACTCCCGAACGAACATGAAAATTACAAATCAGGTTTTGAGTAAACATCTATGAGTAGGCCTACATTTCACATTATTGCATACTGTCTTGATTTTTATTTAGCAATTGAACCAGCGTATACAGTAAATTAAAACACAGATTATCTTGTCAAGGTGTTGAGCTTTTGATCCAAATCAGTTGTACCAAATATTGGGTACTCATGGCCCTATGCTGTAACACAAGAGAGTAGGGCCTACTCATGGCAGTCAACCTGATTTAATATAGATTTGACAACTATGCCTGGATAGCTCGAATAATGTTTTTTGTTAATGCTAAGATAAAATGATGATTATATTGATTGTTGGTTAAGATAACTTTGTTTACGTACGGTATTAAGAAACAAGACATTTCACTGATTGTAAAAGTTTTTTTTTTAAGGCGAAAAACCTGGGTGGTAAAAATTAAGAGAAAGAAAAAAATTAAATTCAGGTTAATGATCAGCGATTTTTGTAAGGTTTAGACTAACTAAAGAAACTACACACTTCACACTTTATTTAGTAGTGTGATTTATTTTCAACATACTCTCTTTTTAGTCAATATTCAACATTGGCTTACTACAAATTACAAGTTATAGGTAGGCTATTCTTTATAAGATCATGTAGGATTTATAAAGTCTATTCGCTTTCTGAATTATCTATATTGTATACAGATATTATATTGTATACCTTTTATAGAAGTCAAAGCAATTCTTTTAATTTGTAGATACACTACAGCGCTGTTTCGCCGTTTGCAGCCGGCTTCGTCAGGTGTAGGAACTCAACACTTAAATAAAACACATAACAACACTGAACACACACGATAACGGGGAAACAGCGCTGTAGTGTATCTACAAATTAAAAGAATTGCTTTAACTACTATAAAAAGTAATTATCTAGCTATATTGTAAATTACAAGTATTGACTTTTCATATGATTTGGTATTTAAATCGTGTTGATTGATATAGGCCTACATTTGAAAATAGTTAAAAAATGCATCCAAAAGGGCTAAAAATAAAACTATGTTATAGCTCAAATAGTCCCCAGAGAATCTCTAAAACATGAGTTTTACAGTTAAACATGCAAAAAAATTCCAGACCGCCGGAAGGGGGCATAATTTAGAACTTTGGCCTACGGCGTAAATAGCTGCTAATGCGGGCCTGCTAGTACGGTACAAAAACTGAGTGTAGATTTTATCATTTAATTTGTCATGTAAAAGAACATTATGTCCAATATTAACTACAGATTCAGTATACTTCTACTTAATTACAGAAAGCCTAATTTTAAATGTCTAAAGGCCAATATAAATAGGTACCGGTATGTTAGATAATAACCCAGAGAATATTGTCATATATGTAAACATAATTCTGAATTATTTAAAACGTGATATACAGATAAATTGTAATATATCGTGTTAATAAATTAACCACATACGATATTCACTATACACTATACTTACATATGTAATTTATTGCACACTCACAATATCTATAAGCTCTATTCGTCTTTATTATACGGTAATTGCAAAAGACCTTAAAAGAAATGTAATACACAATAATAATGAATGTTTGGTACAAATTGTTAATTTCAATACCTATACAAGGAAGGCCATTTTTGTTGTTTATCTCTTGAAAGACGTGTCATGTGTACATGTGTACAACCAAAAACAAGCAATTGTTCATATCATAAACAAAATCTCACACAAGAATACAAAATAGTTCCATTTAAAAAATTAAATCATGTTTAAGTTATAAAATTTCGATAATACCATTGAATATTGTATAAAATTTAAATATAGGCCTATAAACCCGATACTTCGTTATAAGGTAAAGTTAAATTATAATGTATATTGCAAGCAACAAGAATGCGGAGTTGCCACCAGTGATTACAATTAGCCCAGTCAATAAAGGACTTCAATGGGAAAAAATTATGGTAAAGCTGAATTTTACCCAGTTGATGTCACTAGAGGAACATTTTTACAAAATTCCCCAAAAATCCCCCTGGAGCTTCCCCCCCCCCAGCCCCCCTCAAAGGTTCAAAACGCTAACATTCACGGCAACTCTATTAACTCCCTTTAAAAAGGTCCGATGAGATCGTGATTCTTTTTGTTTTGTTTGTTATTGAATAGGTTACAATATTATTTAATATTTGTATACTTTTGATTTGAAACTTTTGATTAATTTTAAAAAATATGCAGCAAAATCTAATTTTTTACTATACAAATTTTGATTTTTACCGAACATGTTTATTATTTGTCAAAATATGACAAAATTCTTCATATAAATTTTGTAGCCAACCCTTTTGTGAATCTAATGATATACAGTTTTCCTTAGGTATATATGTTTGTTACTACCCGCCGTATAGAGGGGAGAAAGCAAGAAGGTACGACGCGACGCAACGTCTCACGCGGCCGCCCTCTATCCTAGGTAGTTGCTGTCACTGTTAAAGTATGATAATTGATCGTGTAAACTGTGATTGAGATAGATATTATATGTGTTGTATTAACAATGGTATTATCGACTCATATATCGTATAATGTAGTAGTTAAATGGCATCATATAATTATACTTACATCTTTTAGTTGGTCTTACACTTAATATATATTAATGGGTTTTATCAGAGGCAAACCAATAAAAGACATTTTTTTTGGTTTGGGGGGGGAGAATCCCCCTGACCCTTTAAGGTCTTTCCATTATCCACCACCTATGGACCCGCCGTGTTCCGGACTGGTAAAACCGACAGCTGTTTCACTTAGTATAAAAGTGCTTTACAGCATCACGGACCACCCACCCACCCGAATTTATTTGATACTCAAATAAGCAAAATGTTATTATATTTTACACGACATACATAATATTTATAATATATTTACAACATGTAAAGTTTTAGTCCTCAGAAATTCGATCCACACCATCTTCCTCGAAATACATTAGTGAGTTTAAGCATGATAATCCATTGCAGTGCTCACACATTGAAGAACAGGGCAAGTTTGCTTTTATGTACCCAGTCAGGGCCGGATCTACACATTTTGCGCCTATGGGCCCCCCAAAATTGCCGCCCCTAACCACAATTAACACTAGAAGTGTTAATGCTAACGTTTTTCCGAAGTCAAGCCATTTCGGTGCGTGTGCAAGCATATTTTCAAAAATTAGCCAAATATAGTAATTAATTATAAACCAATCCAAAAGTGTTCAGTAGCTTTTTTGTAGAGAAAGGTTCAAAGAATTTATATATGCCAGTAAAAAAATTATTGATGTAAAACTTACAAAGTTAATAGCTCAAGAAACAAAAATGTTTAGTAACGAGAGGAAAAACTTCAACTTTAGGCCTACATTAAAGAAGTAGTAAAAATTTTTTGTAATTTTTTTCGTAAATGTAAAAAATGTCGTAATTTAGTCACGAATAGAACTGTATAAAAATATTTATCAATTTCAAATTTCTTATTTTGAAAACGCCAGTTTAAAGACTCCCAACAAAACTAGGCCTAGTATGAATAATTTATAAATATATTCCTTGCCCAAATATGAAATATTATTATAAAAAAGTGTAAAGAATAAATCAAAGAATTGAACTCTATACTTATAAATTATTATTTCATAAAATTATTGGACTTAGTTTTACTTGAATCACAAAATTAGATCAAACACATTTAACTTCTCACGGACGCATCCCCATCAAATACGACGTTCTGTGCGACAAACCGTTGGAAGTGCTACTTTGAGAGCGTGAGAAAGTCGAGTTTTGAATTTCCCATTTTTTCGGTATTTCTCAGAACTGTACGAAGAAAACCGTTAGAGTAAATACAGTTTGCTTTACACCAAACGAAAGATTGAACTTTGGTCTATAAATAGATATAAAAAATTATATTGAAATAATTCGAATTATAAGAGATATATCGAATGTAAAATGTGCTGTTTTATTGGTTGAAATCTGTCCAATTGCAAAGGTTTACAGACAATTCCATATTTTTGGGACTATGAAAGTGAATTTTGACTGGATGGCAGTTTTAGAAAGTTAAAATCTTGACGAATCCAAAAGTATCTATATATTATTGTAAAAATATCCCAGTCGAGCACCATTGAGCTTTAAGCCCGGTTTACACGCTACTATAAATTGTAACAATGTATCGTTACAATAAATCGAAAGTGTGAGTACTGTTTACATGCAACGATTTCTTGCCCAATCTTCATTGACGAATATTTAACTTTTGATAGTTCTTTCTTATAAACCTTACGCAATGCATTAATTTTTTTAACAACAGTGTTTCTTTCTGCCAACGGATCAAACTCCTTGTATTTTTGAACGAGCGCTATGTACGCAAGTTCTTTTTTATTCCTGTCGGAGTATTCTTTGCACTTAATGAGCCACAAGCAGGTAAAACTCCGATATAGTTCAATCAATTCAGTCAAGAACTCTCGAGGAGTTTGAGCTGCCTTGCTATCAGTTGAATAAAATCAACACAAGGTAAAAAAACACGTAAAACGGAATCAACGAACTAGTGCGACAACATTTCAGGTGAACGGCCCTTGCAAACTGAATCAAATCGTAGTGATAAATGGGCGCTACTGTTTTCACGTTCCAATTTATTTTTACGATTTGCAGAAATTGATGCCGGCCAGCACCAACCATCCAATTCAATTCCAATAAATCGCTACAATGTCCTATTTACAGGTAACGATAAATTGTAACAATTCGATTACAGTCGGCAAAACGTTTACAAAAAACTAAAATTTTAAAATGATGATTACATATGTAAATATAAGTTTAAAAAAATATGTAAATACAAAAATTAAAATTAAAATCATTTCCTTTCCAGTGGTTTTTGTTTTATTGCGATTGGATGATTTTTAGTGGGTGAAATATTCAATCTAAAATAGCGTTGTCATTGAGTAGTGTTAGACCAAAGCCTAGCGCTTTGACTGCTCAATAGGGTTAAAAGCACTCTATACCAAAACCAAAATTGTCTCTAGTTTACATTGAATTTGCAGTATGTTTTACTCATTACAAAAGAGTGTTAATACTATTTTCTTTCTCCTAATTTGCTCAGGTTGATTTAATTAGTAGTCAAACATTTTTTTATATTACTAGTGAGTTAATGAGATTTTATAAAGCTTTATTAAAACAAAATATAGCCTAATATATGTAGTTTGAATTACAAACAAATAAATGTTTCATCTATAGAGAAATATTATGCTCAATTTTTATTAATATTTCTGCATGATTACACCAATAGGAGTTGAGGAGGCTAAATCTAATTTTACTTTTACAAATTTAATTACGTTAATACATAATTTTACAAGGTGAAATTCAGAAGTGGTTTTGCAAAATAATAAAAGACATCAATTTCAAATCACGTATTTCAAGTTTATTATACATTATACAGTTTAAACAATTACGTCCATCCATGTTGAGTTTGAAAACACTTTTCTTTGAAACACACTACACTACACTACTATAGGCTACTACGTTTAAAACTTTAAAAACAAAAGTACAGTAAATCAGTTTTACACTGAACGAATCGCACTGAAGAGTTGTGCTGCAGCACAAGAACAGTGAAAAAGTGGTGATGGTGAAACGCAAACAACAATAAGACTGAACTGAACGAATGACAAAACAGACAACTGTGATTTCTCGCCTTTCTCGGTGTTAGCCGAAGGCACGAAGTTTATTGATTCGCCGCCGAACGGAGCAGAGGATGCACGAAGCAGCGGCCGCATATCTCTCTCTCTCTCTCACAAACACGTCAGTGTACAGGCGTACATTTAGTTTGAGTCAAACAAATAACTTGGCATTAGCTCATTCATGACTACACATCTGTGTCAGACGCTCATACACATCTGTTGTAAAACTGGAATGGAGTTTTAGGTTTGCTCTAAAACATAGTACTGTAATATTATTTCTCAAATTCCAGTTTTTTTTTTTCGTTTTGCCGCTCCTAAAAATTTGCCGCTATGGGCACGGGCCCACTTTGCCCCATGCTAAATCCGGCCCTGCCCACAGTAGCTCACCCTATACACCCTTTTTTGCAAGCACATGATAATTGATTTAACAGTTCATCGGGAGCAAATGGTTTCGTGGTTGTAACTGGTTTCAGTGTTATTTTCAAACTTCCCATTGTGTTGAATGTTTTCAACTTTCCACCCCCACTTTGAGGCTGGGAGTTTGTTTCCTATCCACGATTGAATTTGTAAAAAGACTCTAAGTAAGTGTTGGTGGCAAGCTTCAGACGTCGGTGGTAGTCGTGCTAGGTCAAAGCTTGATTTTAGCGAATTTTTCTTCGTCAATGTCACAAATCGGTAATATCGTGCCTCGTTCAAAGAAGAATATTTTTTTAATCCATACAAATGCAGCTCAAACTTCTCTCTAGCAGTTACCAAGTCTTCTTTCGATGTGAAAGCATTTAGGAATACTTTTGCCCAACTCCGAAGTTTAGAGGTTTTTAGCAAGTCCATTGATTTTATTTTTCCTATGCCATGAAAACAAGAAGTGGTGTCACATCCAGTCAATGCATGGATAAACAGTAGAAGCTGTTGTGAGTTCTTGTACTTCTCAACCAATGTTTCTATCTTGTACATGACCATAGAACAAACAAGTCCACCTTTCTCTTTACAAAAGTATATATTGTTTTGTTAAGGAGCCAGAGCAACCAGCAATACAATTAAATCTGTATCGGAACCCACAACTACAACTTTAGAGGTGCTCTTATTTTCTTTTATGGCTGTCTGTACAATGTCAACGTCAGCGTCTTCTTCGGCTGTTATCACCCGTACTCCATGGGTTTGAAGTTCTGACGCCAAAGCAAAAATCAGTTTCTTTTTATTTGATTTATTGCCCATGAGCTTCTCTTTTGGAGTAACTCAAACGGTTTTATTTTCAAACTCGATGTTACAGGAAGAATGTCTTGCCGCTCTTCTGATTTGTTCTTCATTCTTAGTCGTAGGCTCATCTGGGTACCCGTCAAAAACAACTATAGAATTTCTTCCATATTTGTTGAAAATATATCTACGGTAGTTTTCGAGGATATCACCATATTATGTAACATTCTTTGGCCATGGCTCAAGGTGTAATAAGAATCCTCCATCCAAAACATGAGTAACGTCGTTTGTTTCAAAGTTGTCGATGACACCTTCCTGAAATACCTTCATGAGGGAAGATGTGGTACCCTTTCGAAGAGATGCACCATCAAATATGGATAATGGATGTGCTGATAGCTCAAATTCCAGATACCCTTTTAATTTGCAGGGACTGTCGCAAACACATAATATGCGATTGAACAGCTGTTGTGAGTTTACGATGACTTCTTTTGATCTTACTGTGACTGATTTTTGCTGAATTTTGGTTTTACCATATCTTTCCTGTGAAGTTTGAGCTCCTCAAAGTATTTCCCTTTACCCGCTAGATAGCTTTCATTCCGATCACATATGCTTGGTCACAATTTATGGAATCGTCACATACAAATCCATTTTCCAAAGACACCAGTTCTCCTGAGAGTTTGGTGAAGGGGATTATGTTGTTGTAACCAGGTTGTAAACTTTAGTAAGTCACAGAGATCTCGTTGTTTTCTAGATGGTCGTAGTTCAACATGTTGATCATTATATTGTATGGAGGTTTCAAGGAATTCTTCAACAGCTTCTTGAATTTTGAGGAAAAATGGAGTTTCATAGATGCTTTACAGTGCTACATAGACATATCTCATATCACAATACTAGTGTAATAACCAACACATCCTCATTCAAAGTTTACACGATCAATATCATACTTTAACAGTGACAGCAACTATCTAGGATAGTGGGCGGCCGCGTGAGACGTTGCGTCGCGTCGTACCTTCTTGCTTTCTCCCCTCTATACGGCGGGTAGTAACAAACATATATAGGCTAAGGAAAGCTGTATATCATTAGATTCACAAAAGGGTTGGCTACAAAATTTATATGAAGAACTTTGTTATATTTTGACAAATAAAAAACATGTTCGGTAAAAATCAAAATTCTTATAATAAAAAATTAGATTTTGCCGCATATTTTTTAAAATTAATCAAAAGTTTAAAATCTAAAGTATACAAATATTAAATAATATTGTAACCCATTCAATAACAAACAAAACAAAAAAAATCACGATCTCATCGGTCCTTTTTAAAGGGAGTTATTAGAGTTGCCGTGAATGTTAGCGTTTTGAACATTTGAGGGGGGCTGGGGGGGGGGAAGCTCCAGGAGGATTTTCGGGGAATTTTGTAAAAATGTTCCTCTAGTGAAATTCTATCAACTAGGTAAAATTCAGCTTTACCCTAATTTTTTCCGAACTTAGGTATGTTTTGGTCTTCATTGACTGGGCTAAATAGCCTCATACCAGGTTTGTAAATCGTCCCAATGCCTAATTTAATTTTTAAAAACTATTAAATGATAAAACATACAGCACATCAGTAAAAATACCAAAAGTGAGAATTTTATAGTAAAACAGTTTACACAAAATCTCACAACTAATACGTTTATTAACTCAAATGAATTTCAATGACTAAGTCACCATCTTCAGTGATGCATGAGCTACAATAGTCAAACTATAACTTTGACTCAAAGTCAAACTAGTTATAGTTTGACTATTGTAGCTTGTGCATCACTGAAGATGGTGACTTAGTCGTTAAAACGCGTTTGAGTTAATAAACGTATTAGTTGTGAGATTTTGTGATCAAAGTTTATTCTATGAAGTATATCTTCTCACAAGTCAAGCTCAATATTTATTTATAAGTGAACATTGTCGAATTAATTATCGGATTTACAAACACAAAAATAGCAAAAACATGATACCTAACAAAGAAAATGCTAAACAGACCAGAAGCATCAGCCAATCAGGAGCACGATAATCAAATGTTAACAGAATCAAATAGTACAATGTAAATTTTGTAATTCAAATTAAATTATGTATTATTTTTATGAAATTTAATTATTTAATACAAATTTTTGTTGTAAATTAGGCTAAATACCATACTGTATTAGGCTACTGAAGTGTTTTAATTATTGATAGTAAAAATGTTTCTATATTAAATGGAAGTTTAATATAAACTGAATCATGATAAATTTAACCAACCAAGTATTTCTTATTATTAGCGAATTTCCATAGGAAAAATGAGCTATTGCAGTGGCCCTTATGGTG
Organism: Philaenus spumarius; assembly: GCA_018207615.1. Lineage (NCBI taxonomy): Eukaryota > Metazoa > Arthropoda > Insecta > Hemiptera > Aphrophoridae > Philaenus > Philaenus spumarius. The sequence continues at coordinate 403,882 of JAGFPH010000186.1, read as the reverse complement.
AGACCCAAGGTCGGGAGTAGCAAATGAGCACCGATCATGGTCCCCAGAATATGTTTTGGGGTGTCATTAAAATTCATATATATGTATATATGTGTTCGCACTCTAGCGGCCGCATTTTAAGTCCGATTTGGTCCAAATTTGGTACACGTGTTGGTTGTCTATGTTACTCGGACGAGTTCGTTAACCAAAAAAATCCAACAACCGGAAGTACGTTTTTTGACCGAAAGTAACTATTTTTTGAAATTTTTCCTACAAGAATGAAATTTTTTAGAGTTTTTTCTAAAAATATAAATGTAGGATGTTATTCTGCACATTTTGTTTTTTTACACGACCTTATAGCTTGCTTGGTTCCCCCAAAATCGACCAAAACGTAAAATATCACAAAAGTACCCGGTTCGAAGCAAGTGGTGCAAACTCGCGAGGCCACTAGGAGGAAACAAATTCTACTAATATATTGCGTACACACAGACAGCTGTTCAACGCCTTTGTGAGTAGACCTATTTAGCAAATTGTTCGTTGAAACCCTAAAACATAGGCATATAAACGTAATTTTGGAAATTTGCTCAACTCATGTCAGCGGTCCAGCTGCGTGGTCGAATTATTTTAGTTTGAAAAGAGTAACCTATATTTTAAAAAAATGTTATAAAGTGATGGTTTTTCAAAACTATATTTAAAAATTATAAAATAAATAATTTTAGTAATAAAGATAACTACCGTACTCAATTAAAGTTTGGGGAAGTAAGATATGATGGATTAGAATGTAAAGTAATATGACATAATAATAAAATGTATGAAAACTATGTAGGTTAAATGAATCAAATTAGAAGATATAATTGTATGTACAGTAGCCTCAATCTTGGAGTGTGTCCGAGAAGAGTAGGTAAAAAGTGAGACTCATTTCGTTACAGAATTGTAACTTTCTTAGTTATATATGTAATTTGTGAACCTAGTTTTCTTGGAATTGGTTGTAGCACCAAGGCAGATTTGGGGAGAAATAGAAGGGATGAATGGCCCATTAGGCTAGAGACACATTCCTAATCTGAGGATACTATGCAAGCTATTTCAAGAAAATAATCTAATGTCCAAAGACCAAAAACAAAATCTAACAAATTTAATTTTAAAATATAAAAATGTATTCTGAGAAAATCCAGGACGTTGCAATAAACACACTATAAAGGTAGAACAACCACAACATTTCAGAGCACAATGCTATCCTATCAATAGGCCTACCCATTATCCAACTTATTGCTGTTGCAAGAGAGATTGAAAATATGTTAGAGTAGAATATTATTGAACAATCAAACAGTTCTTATATAAATCCAATCATAATAGTTTCTAAGAAGAGTGGTGACCTTAGATATGCAAAATATTAATGAATTACTCCTGATTACTGTTAATGAACTTTGTTTAGTTGTTGTAATTTAGTAAATAAGTTTTTAGAATAAATCTATTTAAAATTTTCAAGTATACAGTTCAATTCTATGGTTTATTCTCTTCAATTTGTTATTATAAAACTTTATTTTTGGGTAAAGCATAATTTATAATCCTTAATTCCTATTCAAAATGGGTGATCGTGAAATAGTCTAAAAAAAGGTTTTCAATCACTGTATTCCAAAAAAAATATTCTATCCCCCCCCCAGGCCCGCCCCCCCCCCCCTCCTTGAAAATCGGCTGGATTCGCCCATGCTTTTACCACCCTTCTTCAAAAGTACTAGAAAAGATCGTGGAAATTTTCAAATCGGGCTATAAATAGATGTTATACTGTTGTTATTGACACATAATTATTACTTTATTAATGTTAGTGAAGTTAGTATAGAATGTACGGCGGTCTCGTCTTTAGGGGGGCGAATTTTTCACTGAAACCAAAGGGCGAAGATTTCGAAAGAATGGCGCCCTGTACAATACTGTTGTACGTGTTCCTGATCTTTTCTATCCATAAAGAGGTGCCAAAAAGAAATAGGGCGTTTCCGCGTTTCTTTTAATTACGGTACCGAAAAGGGTGGTCGCGTCTTTAAGAGGGCGAATTTTTCACTGAAACCAAAGGGCGCCGATTTCGAAAGAATGGTGCTCTAAACTAGTGTATGTGGTCTTTTATGTCCGTAAAGAGGTGACAAAAATAAATATGGCATTTCTTTTAATTCCCAAAAAGGACGGTCGGGGCGATCGCGTCTTTAGGGAGGGGGGGGGCGAATTTTTCACTGAAACTAAAGGGCGCTGACTCTGAAAGGATGATGCCCTATAGCGGTTATCTGTCTGTCCCTAAAAAAGCGCTAAACTAAAATAGGGAGTTTCTTTCTCACAAACGTACAGTATATAGTTCCAGCCAGACAGGAAAAGGTAACGGCTAACGCACCTAGGGCGTTGAAAATGACATATTTCACAGAAATACCCAAATAGTTCGGAACACTAAACCAGGTTTTCCTTATATTAAGGGTCGGCTCTAGTAAAACAGAAAGCAACCAGCGACTCCCTATAGCGGCGGTAGGTTACGCGGACACTGCTCATCCTAAATCTATTTAAAACCCGCAATTGTTCAAATAGCGTTTTTTTAAAATACCAAACTCTTGGGGACAAAATTCTTCATCAGAATGGCTTGGTAATTTTCCGCTATAATTAATAGTTACAACGCAAAAAAATATTTAAAATCACCCTAAAGCGGCGGTAGGTTACACGGACATTGCTCAGCCTAAATCCATTTAAAACCCGCAAGCAATTGTTCAAATAGCATTTTTTTTAAAATACCAAACTCTTGGGGTCGAAATTCTTCATGCGAATGGCTTTGTAGTTTTTCGCTATAATTAATAGTGACAACATAAAAAAATATTAAAAATCAATGTTTTAAATTGTTAATAAATATTAAGCAAAATGTTTTTCTTAGTTTTGAAAAAGTCATTTGCATGCATATTGGCCATAGCTTTAAAATGACATATCGTTCATAATTATCCGATAAAAAATAAAGGAAAAATTTGGATTTTAATTTAACATTGGTGTTATGGAGTGTCAGCCAACATGGCCGACAGCTAGAGCCGACCCTTAAACGAAAATATAGAACTTGCACTTCAAATCGATATAAAAATTATTATACGAATACTGCATTTATAGATTTGTAATAGATACACGATTCGACTGCAAAATATGCTTTCTCATTTTTTGAAAACTGTCCAATGGCAAGGGTTCACAGACAAATTCATATCTAAGAAACTATAAGAGTGATGAATAATTAGAAAAGCGTTGTAGAAAGTTAAAATCTTGACAAATCCAGTGGTGTCCTTATCTTCTTCTCAAAACAAGTCTGTCTAACGATTATGTGCCTTTAAAAAGTGATGAGTTTGAGTCATTTTCTTATGCTTTCTAGCGCGACATCAATATTGATTTAGGCAACTACAATTTTACAACGATGATTACATATGTAAATATGCTTTTTAGAAGAAATTTGTAAATACAAAAATTGAATTTCAAAACCTTTTCTATCCAATGGTTTTTGTTTTATTGAGATTTGATAATATTTAATGGGTGAAATATTCGATACAAGTTGTGTTGTCTACTCTCACTTGAGCAGTCTGCCACTTAGACGACTAAACAAAAATATAATAACCCAAAGGGGGGGCTGCAGCCCCCACAGCCCCCCCTGGATCTGCCAATGGGTAAAAGGTGGTAATTTTGGTAAAATTGTACAGTAGCTCAATGTTATATTTAAATTTGATTTTATATAATTAAATAATTTCAATTGGTATGCATTTGATAATGTACCCATTTGTTATTGCAATAAGGAGATATATAAATATATATACATATATAGGAGCAGGGGGGTTGTTGTGTATAGAGGGAGGCGCCAAAAATGACTCTCGCATGTTCAAGAAAAACCCCTTGCACCGGCCCTGTTCTTGCCCATCCATGGCTGTTAAAACAAACTCAGTTAAATTAATAATAGCATCAGTTTTCGACTTACCTTTAATAAATCCAAACTGTTTCTGAACAATAATGTTAATTTTTTTTAGAAAATTTTTAAGACGTTTTAGAAAGAGCTTTTCAAAAACTTTACTGATTGCAGGGAGCAAGGAAATCGGATGATAATTCGTCATTACTTCCTTGTCTCCATTTTTATAAATAGGGATTACTTTAGCTATTTTAAAGTAATCTGGAAAGATACCTTCCGCAAAGAAATTGTTTACCATAACTGTTAAAGGCTTAATCAGCTCTTGAGAGCACTTTTTTAAGAGCCAAGTGACACTCCATCTAGTCCAGTGGACTGAGAGTTTTTTAAGCCTATGAGTGTTGCTGCCATCTCAGCTTCACATACAGGAAACAAGTTGATGGCAAACATAGGTGGTCCAACGACAGGAACACGACGACTGCTAATGACAGTTACGTACGCAGTTCTTCTGTATGGATGCGAAATCTGGGCGGAAGCTCTGAAGAAAAAATTCTATCGAAATAAGATGGTAGCTGTGCAAAGGAGAGCGGCACTTAGAATGACTTGTGCCTATAGAACAGTATCAGAACCAGCTGTACTGGTTATTGCAAGTATTCTCCCTATCGACCAGACGGCAATGGAAAGGATGCTAATATTCTAGAGAAGGGATGAAGCAGATTAAGGAGGAAGGAAGCTAAAGAGCAAATGCTCAGACTCGGGCAGGAAAGATGGGGACATGAGACCAGAGGGAGATGGACTCCTGGCTTAATTAACACTATCTCAAAATGGATAAACTGACCACATAGGGAGGTGAGTTTTTATATGACCCAGCTGCTAATTGGTCATGGTTGCTTCCAGGCGTACCTGGCAAAAATAGGAAAAGCGGAAAACCCAGTGTGCCCATATGGCGATTCCGTGTCGGATGATGTTAAGCACACTTTTTTCTTTTGAGTCAGATGGGCGGAAGAAAGGCGGGAACATTGAGGAACGATTGGCTTGCTTACACCGGCCAATATTGTAGCGAAGATGCTACTAAGTTAGGACACGTGGAACCAGGTTCGTCGTGGTTCCTATACCGTACGCATTTTATGGCAAAAGAATACAGAAGCCAGGCTATAGAATTGTCTCCTGGCAGTAAGTAAAAGAAGTAGCCTTTTATGGTCATTAAAGGCATCACTCTGAAGTAATGCTAATAGCAGTCTCCTGCCTGGTTCAGTCTGAGTAGAGGTACTGCCTGTAGAGGAAATGGAGGTTAGTGTTTAGTGGGTATACCGGTAGTCCACCACATCAGGTGACACGTGCTCTCTGATGGTACCTATTGCATTCCCCCTCCATCCGGGAAAAAAAACCTTGCCCGTATATTTAGTTTAAAACTATCCATCTGGAGTTTAAAGGGGTTGTCTTTGTTCTCCCGATCTATTGGGTTTTACGGATACATGACAAACAGAAAACAAGTGGTTCAGGTCAAAAATGTTTTATCCGATACAATGGACCTAAATTATGGAGTTCTACAGGGATCCATTCTAGGCCCAGTATTGTTTATTCTCTATATCAATGATCTACACTTCAGTGTTAGGGGTGGTGTTCTAATTCAGTATGCTGATAAATGATGGTACCACTTTAAGTCTAAGAGGACACTGACTGTCTGATATTGAAATAAATGCGTTTGTCCTAATAAACCGTGCTTGCCAGTATTTTTATGAGCATAATCTCAAAGTGAATCCATTAAAGACCAAATGCATGCTTTTTGGATTGAAGCCTGACTCAAGAGAGGGTCTTAATATAGTGTTGGATGACCAACAAATAGAGACTGTATCATCGTTAAAGTTTCTGGGACTCATTCTTGACAGTAAACTGTCTTGGGTGGATCACATTAGTGAACTGTGTAAAACACTGAGTTCAGTGGTGTTTCTGCTCAGGTCACTGGCACAGTTCTGTTCGGGAAACATTCTAAAATTAGCGTACTTCGGTCTATTTTCCTCTCACCTAAATTATGGAATTGCTTTATGGGGTGATTCAACAAAACAAATGACCCAAAGGGTCTTTCGGCTACAAAAGCAAGCAGTAAGGTATTGATGGAAAGGTAATAAAGTGAGCATTAAAATGATCTATGTCCGTGGTCAAATATTCCTAGGCGTATAATTTTGCCTAAACAAGCCTAAATCTAATATACGGGTTTGACTGACATAAAAACTACCCTAAGTGAGGAAGTTTTTTACTATTACTTTCGGGAGGCATTCAAAGACATAGAAGTGTAGAGAATAAAATGTAATAAATACTGACATCAATTTTTTTATGAAAGTTATAGCTGTCCTACATAATAAGATTGTAATCAGAACCATATAGTTACTCGCTTCTTGTGGCGATTGAATGTACGCTAATCTAATTTGTTATTAGTTCTCATTTCTCTTCGTTATTTATTATTTACATTGTTGTGAACAGGTAAATTTTGTTTAATGTATAAATATGCATTTTTAAAGAGTTGACAAATTTAAGTAGCTCTTTAGGGTAAAACCTTTTACCATCAATAAGATGGTGATTTTTAAAGTTTATTGGTTTTGTTATGTTTACTAGGCCTACTAAATTTACTTTCAAAAATTGAAATTATCTAAAATTGTGATTTTTAGTTGCCTACCCAAGGATAAATAATAAATAAAAATACATATAAACTAATTATCAATGAAATAATTTAAAAAAATAGTAGTCTAGGTGATAAATAAAAAGTCATGGTTTATTGAGTCACAACATTGAGTTTTATTTCACTATTAACCCTAGATTACTTTGTCAATATTTTGTCACGGGATTACTTATGTATCGTAAATTTGACTACTAACAAATATTTTTTTTTTTTAATGTACTAAAATAATTTTGTAATTATTTTTTAAATTGTAATTGTATCCTAGCATATTTTAGGGCTATATATTTTTTAAAAAAGGTTATACATCAAATAAATAAAATAATTTGTACCACCAATATTTTATTTTTGGTACTCTTTAAAATGATTTAATAACATACAACAGCTTTTCAGTTACGGATTAAATTCTGTCCACTTCGTACATAAAACAATTTTAATACTCTAAAAATATATGTTTTAACCGTCACCTCTGGCACTTTTTTACTGCTTGTACACTTGTCATTATCACTTAGATAGAATGTATCCTATTCAAGTAAAGTGTACAATATTATACATTTTATTGTTCAGGAAAGTATGGAGAACATTGCCATGTAAACAAAATATTTAAACAAATTTCTCTAACTATGTTTGCGTTTCAAAAGAAATAAAATACCAAATTGGTAAAAATAAGTTTCAAAAGTAAGGGTTTTAGAAAAATACTACAACATTTTTTAGTTATAAATCCAAAATATACAAAAATAGGGGAAAACACTGCGTGCTCCGCACGCCAACCTAGTTGGAACCTTCTAACACATAATCATTTTATGTTTTCTTTATAATAATTGTTTAGGATTCATAATAACCCCAAAGCTAAAGTGGTAAATAATGTTAAATGTTCACATTAAAATGTTTCGTATATTTTATAACAGCAGTTATAATAAAGGTTAAAAGAACCAGCAAGGCTCAGGTCTACACTTTAATAAAAACCTAACTTAAAAGTTAAAAATACAAATAATTGCTTCAAAGTATGAAATCAACTGTTAATGGAAATATTGGAGCAAACAGTCATTTTATTCAATTGGTCGATGTGGTAATGAATGTAAATACGTTGGTTCATCATTCTAGGTCTAACCTAAGATTTTTCCGACTGAATTTACAAATATTTAAATACAAAATGTTTTTATTAAAATGAATTATAGCCTATGTTAATCAGGGATAGTGTAGCTTTTTATTTCGTAGATCAACATTTCTTGGGAATCAATGAAACCTTACTCGTAAAAAACTATCTTTTTTGTTCGAGTTACCGCAGCCAAACACGTCACAAAAAGGCATTATAATTAATGGTTATGTTGCCTATAATTAATAACATAATTTGACGTCAAAAAAGCTTGAAGTTCGTACAGGTTTCGGCGGTAAATATGGGTAAGGAGTCTAGACTGGAGCTCCGACTGTAGCACTCTACGTCACGGGTAGGCTGGAGTGGAGGGAGAAGCTGCGCATGCACACACCTTCTTTAATACGCCTTGTGTTTAGTATATCTTATACTTTTATCAAGTTCTATGTATTTAAATGTATTTATTTCATTGTAAATTGTGTTATTGTATTGTTTCATTTTAACTGTGATGTGTGTTTATACTTTATACCAAATTCTTTAAATTTAAGTAAGGTTTTTAGAATCAAATAATATGTATTTTTGTAATTTACCTGTATAACAAACCCCTATATTTTATATTATTTTGTATTACTGTGAATTGATAATTGATACCATGACTTGACCTATGCATATGTAAAACTTGTCAAAGGGATTAAATAAACTGAATTGAATTGAAAAAGAACCGTTGTGACTCTTTATCTGCTTTCTCCATGGCATGCCTAATCTGCTTCCAATAACTGAAACGAGATTCTAACCTTACGCCAAGTTTACTTCACGGTGTTTTTTGACATTAATTCTTCCGAGCCCACATGTAATGGGCAAAGTTTACGTCATCCTTTAAACCTTAAACAGGTAATCTTAATTCCTATACAATTCTTTAATTGTAGACTAGTGAATTTTATCCAAATATACTGACTAAAATGAGTGATATGAATGTTAGCAAGGAAAACTTTTATATACGTAACTTGAATCCCATAGAGTTGTGGTTCTCGCTTTTCCTTTATATGGCTCATAAAGTATAAAACTCTGCCCAATGAATCATGAATGGACTTGCCTAGATCCTTTAGACCAATATTTGAGAAGGTGCTAGACCAGCACATTAGAGGTACTCATTTGTATGTTAACCCGCTGAATAGCAGCCAAGATGCATATCACTTTAGTAAATAGACCATTACCACCATTTACTCCATGATCTCGTGGGTAAGGTTGATCACACCCTTAGGCAAGGGCGTACCCAGGATCAAGGGGGGGGGGGGGGGGGGGGAAGCCATGGTCGTTCAGGTTGTAACATTTTACCACGGAAAAGGTGAATGAAACCAAAATTTTAAGAAAATTATGTGTAATTATAGCAGTGCTTTATCAACTAAGTTATTACAATTATTTGCTTGAATTAAAATTTATTCTATACTAGTTTAATTTTTCTTGGATTTGTAGAAGACTTGTTCAAAACTCTTGTTTCAATCCAGTCCTGATTTTCCTTGAAGAATTTCCGATGGACGCTCATCAAACACAACCCAGTCAATCTGTCCTCTCCCATTGTACTTCTCTGCCAGGTCTTTACCCTTCGAAGGATACTGAAAGATCGTTCAACAGTAGCCATAGTGGATGGGAAAGCACTTAAAATGAGGAGTGCATGACTTGTTGCAGGGAAATAAATATTAGCCTCCTCCAAAAGTGCAGCCACTTCAATATCCTTTTAATTTGTCTCCTGCTAAATCCTTCTTTTTCCACAGATTATACCACAAATCTAATTCTGCAGAGATATCACCCAAATCATAAAACTATATGAAAGATTTTGCATTTTTTTCTAAATCTTTTGAAGTAATTTTTAGCATGTATGAAGGATGAAAATGGGGGTAAGGCAAAAGCAGGTGTATTTTCGTGTGAGAATCTAACATTCAATGATAAAGTTAAAGAGTCAATAAGGGATGATCAACAAACGTCTCCAATATTCAATCACAGTCTCAGATGGCGGATTACTTCTGTGTATTTGCTTTTGAACAATTCGTGGAACTGTTAACTCAACGCCGACTTTCTCCGCTATATCATGCGATTTTTTAAGTAATTCATCAGAAACATGTTCAATTTCTTGTCGATCCTTCTTGATGACATCAAGGATTTCACTAATATGTTTCCTCACCTTAATCAAATCCATATTTTTACTTTGTAGAATGTTCACAACAGGTTCCAAAATCGCAGAGTACTTTGCAATCATGACTAAACCTACGATGAAAATTGGTTTAGTAACTGCACAGTGTAATTGATAGGCAAATTTTCTTCTAGCATAGTTTCCTTCGAACGAGAGATGTTCTACCGCATTGACGATTTCATGGAAGCTGTCTGAAAACTTTCTAATGCTCTTGTATTTCTCAGAACATCTGGTCTCACTGAGGCTTGATAGATTAGGAGCCGAATTCCTGCGGGAATGCGACTCACGAAAGAAGGATATTGTATCCTTAACTGTTGCAATTAAGTTTCTTATTTCCGGTAGTTTGCTAGCATCATTGACCACAAGATTTAGTTTATGGCTTGAGCAATGGAAAAATAAAGATTTATTGTACTTTTTCTTCAAAATAGCCTGTACACCACCTTCTTTTCCAGCCATCATAGAACATCCGTCAAATCCAAATCCAACACAATTATCTGCTGAAAGATTCTGATCAACTAAAAAACTCGGAATTGTGCTAGCGATTGTAATGGCGATTGTAATGGCATCTTCAATCTCATTTCAGCTCAACTTAGCCTACAAATTCCTCTCTGATTTTTCTTGATTCCCATCATAAAACCGCAATCTAATTTCATAATTTTCAATAGTGTAAGTATTTTTTTTTTATTATTAAAATAGTTATTTCAAGAATTGTAATAAATTCCAGCAACAAAATTTAAAAACAATTTATTTTTTTGCTTCCAGGGGGGGCAGCTGCCCCTCTCTGGGTACGCCCATGCCCTTAGGTGTGGAGAAGTTGCTCTATGTGCATTTATGGACATATACATTGCAGGGGTGTTTGACAACACCTCGTTGTTGTCCATTAAAATGATGAGAACGAGGTGTTAAAAATAAATGGTTATAAATACCTTGTGTATGTCTCAACAATCCTTGTTTTTCACCATTTCACTGACAAAAAACAAGGATTGTTGAGACATACAAAGGTATTTATAACCATTTATTTATTAATAAAGATAAAGCAATCCGATAGGATATAATGAATTCTATGAACTAGGTGTTGTCAAACTACAAAAGTTAGAATTTCCCAACATTGATGGGGTCCACCTGGAGCTATCTGGAGAGGCTAAGAAGTATCTTGGAGTAATCCGTGATGTGGTGGCAAAAGGTCATGCAGACTGGAGTCAAACAAAGGGAATCGTGTCCTGGAATATTTGAGGACATGTGCTCCTGCCCCACATCGACTATGGAGGTACTTCTCAACTTGCCTCCTCTACTTGTTCACATGCAGGGGGTTGTGTTGCAGTCTGAATTGGGGCTGATGGGTCTCATATCTACAAACCAGGGATCTAGTAGGTCTCCTGGCTTTTTCGAAAAAGCTCAGGGACTTAATGTGGAGCTTATGGTATCAGATGTTATGAAAATTACACTAATCTTCAACAACTCTTTCAAGGTCAAGATCGATGGTCTCCAGGATGTAGAAAGTGTTGGATCTGGTCTAGATAGAAGCAGCCAAGAATAGTATAGGCCTACAGATGGCTCCAAATTGAACAGCAGAGTTTGAGTAGGAGTATGTGGTTCTAAATGTAGCCAATCTAAGGCTATTGGCTCCTTCTCATTGATTTTTCAGGCAGAGGTTGCTGCTATTAAACTCTGCGACTGTGAAATCCTTAGAAGAGGAATTAATCGATCTAGGATTGATATCCTTTCAGGGGGTTAATTGTAATTTTTCCAGTACCGGAACTGATCGGAAGCGACACAAAATGGAAACCAGAATTTTTTTTTAATTTTCACTTCTGAAACCCCTACTTACGTATCTTTGGTGAGTTTAAGGGTGCAGATAATATGCTTACTTATATAAGAAAAGTGCACATGTATATGTATTTTTGTACTTGTTTGTACATTATGTATATAGTCAAGGCCAGAACTAGGAGATTTGTAGAGGGGGCAAAGATCAGTATGCCGCCCCATCCCCCTCCCTCCCCCACTATTAAAATGTAATACCTCCGTAAGCTTTTTTTTTTAGATGCGGTAGTTGAAATTATACACTATATGTATTTTATGAAGAACTTTTATTCATGAAAACTTATTTATTACATTTATACATGACTAATACAAATATTTACGTCTAAAATGTCTTTTTAGCTTGGTCTGAAGTTGGAATGTTATGTATTGTACCTAAAATTGAATTCTTTGAGTCTTCTTGGATGCAAATGTACTGATGATGTCGTCAAAGTTGATAAGGGATGCTCGTTGGTGTTCAATTGATATTATGCTTAGATTAGAGAGTCTCTTCTGTCTCATTGTACTTCTCATGTAGTTTTTGATGACTTTCAGTTTGCTAAGACTTCATTCTCCAGATGACATTGTAACTGGCAGCGTGAGAAACATTCTCAGTGTGGTAGTGATGTTCGGGTAGTATTCCTCCAGTTTATTTTTATAAATAAGACTTTAACATTTCTCTTGGTGTATTTTGACTTTCAATGTATCGTCAACTGATAAAGCGTGGTGCTTGAAACCTTCTATTTCAAATTAAAATTCTTCATTGTTGAGATCCACAGTGTATTGTTTGCCAATTCTTCTGCTTTCATTTTTAGATCTTTACGTGCAATTCTTTGATTCAAACTCCATTCAAAAATCGAAACTTGCTGTTTATGCTATCCAAAGTAAATAAACAAATAAAACAATTGTTTCATAGAAACACATGCAGACAATACAACTACTGTAGCCGTGGCAACTGACAACAGAGAGTCCAATTTCATTTTAAGGGGTAGGGGAGGCGCATCGCATCAAGGCCACACAGTTTTCCCGCCCCCGACCCCGCTGCCGAGCGCTTAGGCTACTAATTCATACCAGTAGTAGGCATAACACTCACTCCAGATCCGTGAGCTGTGTTAATTCTTGTGTCTTATAAGACTACTTAAGCATTAACTTGGTATACAGTGTAATAAAGTTTATAAATTATGCAGAAACAATTAAATAAAATAAAACCATATTGATTGTGATATTATTATTTTGAAAACGTTTTTAAAAACTTACTATTTTTTTGTAAACTTTTCAAATTTTGTCGCCCCTGAAATCTGTTGCCGGGGGCATGTATATCGTACATATCAAATTAAAATTTTAGAGTCACATAGACCTACTATTTTGAGAAAAAACTTGGTAAAATGTCTCTTTTTTAGTCAATAGCCTTATAAGAAATTTAAATCCGCGGTAAAAGACTGTAAACGTAAACACATTTTATGTATATCAAGAAATTACTTTTCTTATCCAAAAACAAACACAAGCAAGCTTATCATAAGAACACAACACAGTCGCTTGTTAGTGAATTTTTGTAACTGCACAAAACTAAACATCACAATGTCAACGTCAAAGCGACCAGCCACTTTTTAGTTTTTGACAGTTCGCGAGAGGTAGCATGTACCGGAACCGTGCAACCTGCTCAATCGCCGTCCGGCCGGTGTTCAGGTACCTACGTTTGAATATTTTTCTCTTTCTGGGCGCCTTTCGACCTTGTATTTGTGACGGTGTTTGTCAGTGTACAGCCATTGTTTGTATGTATTCCGTGTAGTAGGCCTACTTACTCTAAAAAGCCTAAAGTTTTTATGTAAACAAAATATAAGAACACTTAATATTTATTTTACTTGGAACTATTATGACTTAAGTAATGTGTTATATAACAATGTTTTAGCTCTAAGTGGCAAAAGAAAGCCATATAATATCTCAAGATTGTTATCAGGAGACAGTAGGGAAAACAAGTAATTTGACTAATAATATTATCATTTATTTTTGAAAGGCATAAATCTAAACAAGGTTAATGTACAAGGTTATGTTATTAATGATGACTTTATACATATACAATTAAGAACATTAAAGGCAGTATATACATATAAATGTCAAAGAAAAATACTTAACATATTAAAACAATACATGGTGGTTTGAAGATGATTTAAAACACTTTTTGTTTCAATACATGATGGGGAATTTTTCCGCAAAGTGGTTTTTTCGGGTTTTAATACTTTTTTTTTAGTACTGCTGCAAACTGATTAGGCCTACTCTTCTAAAAATTATAATAAATTTATGGTTTTGGGGGAAGCAGATTGATCAAGAGTCTAAAGGCGTCGTAAAACTGCTAAAGTTGGTGCCTAAACACAGCTTACGTAGATTTGCACTAAATTACTGGCGATGGATTTATCCGGGCTATACTAGTCTTTATAGACTGTAGGAGGCCTAGGCGAGATGGAACACTGCCGTATATCTAGATGTGCACAAATGCAATAAACAATTATTTTAATTTGTGACCTGAAAGTACTGAAAGATTTTATGTGCAAGTATGCAATAAATCGACCACGCAGCTGAACTGGTAACGTGAGTTCAGTGAATTTCCAAAATTAAGTTTATTGTTTTAAGCGACTATTTGGGAATTTATCTACTTGTGAAGGCGCAGAATAGCTGCTGCCTTGTGTTCGAAAAATATTGGTACATTTTGTTTGCACCTCAGAATCCAGCTTCGATTCATGCGCTCCTACGTTCTACTCACAGTGGAAAAATTGCTTGCGAATTTGCAGCTTGGCCTTGCGGCCTTGGGTTTAGACTGCTTCCCTTCGCTCGCAGTCTTCAAACTCAGCTGTCGGCCTCGGATCAGAACATGCCTCCACGCTAAAAATCCCCCACGTGGATTATTATGGTATTTTACGTTTTTATTGATATTGGGGGAACCAAGCAAGCTTTAAGGTCGTGTAAAAAAACCAAATGTGCAGAATAATATACTACATTTATTTTTTTAGATAAAACCCATAAAAGTACAAATAAATCTAAAAAATAGATACTTCCGGTCAAAAAACATGCTTCCGGTTGTTGGATTTTTCTGGCTAATGAACTCGCCCGAGCGACTTAGACAACCAACGAGAGTACCAAATCGGTCTTAAAATGCGGCCATTATACATATTTATATATAATTTTTAATGACACCCCAAAACGTGTTCTGGGGACCGTAATCGGTGCTGATTTACTTCTTCCGACCTTATTACTTACTACCTAGTCTCACCAAAAGGGTCACTGATAAAGTAGCTTATCTTTCCTATGGAAATTCGCTAATAAACTACCAATACATCTTAAAATTATTACTTGGGAAAGCAAGGTTTACCCAATATTTGAAGATTGACTAATCTGACTAGAAAGTGGGGGATGAAAATGTTTGAGACAAGTATGTCAGGTGTCAAAAGATATATTTTGAGAAAATAAACAAAATAAAGCATATTATTACAAATTTTTGCTACGGCAAAATATGTCATATTATTATGTGTCAAATCAGACATATTTACATTAATAGTTCAAATAATGACTAGTCAAAAATAATCTTATCCTCCAGACTCTATATCTCATTATCCCCCTAATTTTTACTTTTTGTCCGGTTTTTACAGAACATAGTTTTTATTTTTATAATTTAAAGAGAATTATCTTTGGTTGAAATATGTGGAAGTTGTAGATTGGTTATGACAGCTGTTTTAATCTACTGTACAGGGTTGTAATGAAATACCTAATTTGTTTTCTAACGAGTTTTCTCATATCAGCGTTAGCAAACCGATAATGAACAGCGTTAAAAGATGAAAAGGAAACCAACTATATGAGGAAAAATAAATATACTTTTGTCCAAAGCTTGGTGGAAATGTGACCATAGTAACCATGTAACCATAGTTACAAAATGACGTTGATTTTTCTTGACGTTGATGGAGTGCTTTCATGACAGTAATAATCTAACCTTGTTCTACCGCAAAAGTAGGTATTTAAGATGACAATAGGTATTTTTGGAAATACAAAAATTGTATTAGCTTTGTAAACTATTTTATACTTTTTTTCCATATGTTTTACACTATTTCGTACATTTTTATTTTTGTGTAATTTTATTCTTCAATTTTTGGCGTATTCCCTGATTTTCTAATTCTGTGGCAACCCTGTACATGTAGGCCTGTGTGAAAATTTTGTATAGAGATAATTTTATTGTGCAATATAAACTTTATAATTTTATATAAATAATTTTCAAATATACTTAAGAAAACCTTCACTTTATAAGACAAATTTTAAAATACATACTCATCTTTTCAAACTAAAAAACAACTTATTTGATTAAATTTACCATTTTATATTAAACTTTTTATTTAAATAGACAAATTTGTACTATCAATAATTAAAACTCTTCAGTTCTAGAATGTGTAATTTACAACATAAAATTTTACTAAACAATTAAATTTCATTAAAGTAATATATAATTTAATTTGAATTACAAAATATACATTATAATATTAGATTCTGTTAGCATTTGATTGTTATACAAGTGGAAGTAAAAAAATGAATAAAAAAGTTAGCAATTATTTTGAAATAGGTAAATAATCATTAATAACTTTTTCAATAATTATTTAACATTCAATAATTGACCATTAAATATTTATTTGTATCTCGGGATGGAGTACTTTTTGTAGCTTTCATAAATTAAGCGTTGACGGCCTTTTGACGGATCCATCCGTTCCATAGGACGAATGGCTGAGGATCATGGTTTTTTATTTTTCGGGCAATAAACGGATATATCCGTAAAGTTTATCAGTACATGAGGCGGAGTAAAAAATGGTTTAGAAAGATGTTTTTTTTTTGTTGTAGTTGTAGCTACAGTGAATTCATTCATTCTATATAAGCTAGTACAGGAGAAAAATAACAGAAAAGCAATTAGTCACACACAGCACACTGCCCCTAATGTCAGGGGGCCCCTGGATTTTAAAATAATTCAAAAATTGAAATAATGAATATGAGAAATAAATGCTGCTATTGTGATCATAAATCAGATTTATAATAAGGGGTTGCAGAATGTGCTGCCTCAAATATGTGTAGCTTCAAGACTGTTGGCAGTTATTTCAGTTTCGGTGACCTCTGGGGAGAGAGCATTTAGTAAAAGGGCTCCCATCAAAAATAAAATTTGTTCGGCAACTGGAGAAGATCGATTAAATCATCTTGTCAAAACAATAGACTTTGAAGATGTCATAAACGACTTTGCGGGATAAAAAGCCAGGAAGTATTAGCGGTTAAGTTGTTTAAAAATACAATTTATGGATAAAAACAAGTGTTTTAGAAATAATCTTAAATTTCATAATCAGTTTCAACCCTTTAAAACTTTATGTACTGTAATTTTAATTTTAAAGGGTAAATACAAATAAAGAATATAGTACCTTTATAAATTAAATCAAGCTTGAATGTCGTAAAGGTATATCGTTTAACAAAAAGCTTCCTTTTATTTTTCAATATAGGCAATTATTTTAATTAATTTACACACTTCAGATGTAAACAACTCAATGACTTCCATGATATCCTTTTCACACCAGCGATGCTTTCCAGTAAAGATGGCTATCATGCTACAGATTGGCTGATAGTTTGTTTCGGATTGTCTCCGATAGGCGATAGGTATCGTGTTTTTGTATTTAAGAATCCGATAATTAATTCAACAATGTTTTTGTTAACTGTTTTAATATAAAATTCTCACTTTTGGTATTTCTACTGACGTTTATGTTTTCATTTAATAGGTCCTTTTTGATTAAACTAGGCATTGGTAAGTTTTACAAAACTCTGGTTTGAGGTTATCATGGTAACTTCGCGTTCTTTTTGCTAGCAATATACTTTATTAAATTGAACTTTACATTAGGCTACAGTTAAGTATGGGGTTTATATACTTAAATTTTATCTAATAAAATTCTAAATCTATGTCTTACTAAAATGATTTAATTTTTTAATTGGAACCTCACATGAGAATTTTGTTTATGTAATGAATAATTATTTGTTTTTGGTTCCTGCTTCAATTTTTTTACGCAATCCTCATCTTCCAAGAGATAAATAAAAAAATTGGCCATTCTTGTATATCAAAATTAACAAGTTTTGATTGGACCAAACATCCATTAATATGGTGCATTACATGACTTCAAAAATGTTTTGCAATTATAATAAAAGATAAATTAAGCTTCTTTTTTATTAAGGCTAAAAAAGTCCAAAACCTCCCCGCCATATTGCTACCCAAGCATATCTATTGTGATCAGCTAATGCACTTACATTTATTAGGTGGCTCTCAGGCCTCCAACAGAAAGGATCTAGGCCAATGAAGGGCTTTTTAGTCCAACCTCTAGCAAGGCGATTAGTTGCCTCATTACCCTTGATACCCACATGACCTGCACCAATTTAAGAATAACTTCCTTACATCTAGCTATTTTATTCACTTCTTTGAAGCAGTCCCAAACTAAACTTGATTCAAAGTGTAGGCAGCTTGGCTATTAGAAAGGATTCAGGGGTTTACTGGTGCCAGTACTTTAAAAAAAAAGTATTAAAACCCGAAAAAACCACTTTGCTGAAAAATTCCCCATCATGTATTGAAACAAAAAGTGTTTTAAATCATCTTCAAACCACCATGTATTGTTTTAATATGTTAAGTATTTTTCTTGAACATTTATATGTATATACTACTGCTTTTAATGTTCTTAATTGTATATGTATAAAGTCATCATTAATAACATAATAACTATTTCCCTAATAATTACACTATTTAAAAAGGTTTGATCACATAAGTTTAATTATTTCAACTTCTAAATAGATAAAATTGTATACTGTAGAACATAGAATGCAATAAATACATTCTCTGTATCTATATACATTAACCTTGTTTAGATTTATGCCTTTCAAAAATAAATGATAATATTATTAGTCAAATTACTTGTTTTCCCTACTGTCTCCTGATAACACTCTTGAGATATTATTATATGGCTTTCTTTCACTTAGTGCTAAAACAATTGTTATATAACACATTATTTAAGTGATAATAGTTCCAAATAAAATAAATATTAAGTGTTCCTATATTTTGTTTACATAAAAACTTCAGACTTTAGTAAGTAGGCCTACTGCATTTATTTTGGTGTAGTGTAGCTAAGAATTATACATATTTTATATAACATTTAACTCAATATTATTAGTACTAATTTCTATTACTAATTTAATTGATTATCATCCTTTAAAAATGTTTAAAAAAATATGCTATCCAAATTTGTATGAATAGTCACCATTTTGTAAATTATTTGCTAACTAAAATGTCCATTTGTGTGCCATTTTAGGAAAACATCATAAACCAACCATTTGGTAATTGGATGTATCCAATTACAAAATGTCTAAGGTTCATTTTCATTGTAGAATTTAAAAAACTAACAAAACTAATTAAAAAAAAATAAAGCACCATAAAAAGAATGCTCAATAAATTGATTTCATGGATGACAAAAGTAAAAATGAAATAATTTCTTGCAACCTCACAATTTACCCAATGGCGGCTGGTGGATTATTAGTTGGGGGTACAAATTTACCGGGTTCTGGGGAAACTTTTTAAATACCAAAAGTAAAATTTGAACTTATATACCTTTTCACTTTCTCACTATACTATAGTATAGAGAAAGTATAGTGATCGCAAAAAAAATCGATGTTGAGATTTTTGTGGAAATATCCGTTTTGGGACCCCTGAGTCCAAAAAAGTGGTTTTTACAAAATGTCTGTCTGTATGTCTGTATGTATACAAAGCTAGAGAGAAAACTATTCGATCGATTTCAACCAAATTTGGACCAGACATGTCAAGTAGGCCTGTATAGATGCACGAAAAAGGTTTTTGAAAAATGTTGACAAACAACCCTTTTTTGGCCAAAAAACCCCCAAAAAATCAGTTATTATTTTTTTATAAAAAAACGGCTCTAACGATTTTGATAAAATTTTGCTTATTTAGCCTTCAATGTGCCCTACCATATGCAAAAAACTGCATCTTTCTAAAAAATTCTCGTTTAGCTAATAATAATAACAGATTTTTGGGAGTTTTTTGGCCAAAAAGGGCGTTGTTTTTCAAAATTTTTCAAAACCCTTTTTCGTGCAACTATACAGGCCTACTTGACATGTCTGGTGCAAATTTGTTTGAAATCGATCGAATAGTTTTCTCTCTAGGTAATAATAATAATATTTATTAGTTAATCTCCAACTTTAATTAAAAATCACCTCTCCTACCCCACCCTACAAGTCACAGTGAATCTCTTTAATAATTTAAATATGTTTGTGAGAAAGTATGTGCCAGTTCCTGGTACCGTTTATTTTACCACAATTTGACTGTTTTGAGACATCATTGAATAGTTTGTTATGGGAAAGATTATAGATTTGATGATAGATTGGAGTATGTAAATTAATTATAAATGAAAAATTGAGAATAACGTTGTCTTACATATTAGTATACTTTATTTATCAGCAGGAGGTAAACAAACACATACGGAATAAGCATGTTGTTTAGGTAACTTTGGGTGGAGTTGGGAGTCGCTACAAACTGCAGCCACAAACTATGTTATATTTGTTGCAATTCCCCCTTCCCCTCTACCACCGCACCCAAGTCAGGTGGTTCATTCTTTGAGTTGAACGGCCAATGTATGCCAAGCGTTGTAACTCACTGTCATATTTTAACAACTTTTCACTCTATATTATTGGATTTACGGTAAATTGCTTGAGGAACTTATAGCACGAGCTGCCACTGATTTTACCTCATAGTAATAGACAAATTTAACATAACATGCTATGATAATGACCTTAATTTACCAAATAACCCGATTACTTCTAATTTTCTCAGACTCAATAATAATCAGAACATAATTTGTGACATATATCATTTTGAAACATTTTGGGCAATGTTTAAAGCCTTAGACAACTTTGTTGTTTGTAACTTATAAGACATAATATAATCAAAAGAATATTCAACATTCCCAATCTTCAACTCTGTCTAGAATTAGAATTAAAATCAAGAAAAGTGCAGCGACAGCATTTTAATAGGCGATGATAACCACCAAGGTTTTCCATCTTAAAAAAACTCTGATATTAAATTAATTTTGCACAACATTGCTATAGCCCAAGTAGGTATAAGGGGAACTCAGTATCAATTATGTAAAAAACTAATACCATGATAAAGTGAATCATTTCATTGATATGAACGGAATCACAATTTAGACTTTAATATCACTCTTCCTTATAATAATCTATAAATAAACTCACATTTTAAAGCACCAAATTATTATTTGACAATTATATCAAATAAACAAAAGTAATAAATTCCCGCTGTTATGATGATTTCCTGAGATCCACAAACCGGATAGTCAAATAAACCACAACACCCAAATACAAAACTTAAAAAGCAAAACAAAAAAGCACTAAATCAAACAATTAAAAACAAAATAAAGTTTTAAAACAAAAGTATCTCACAAGTAGTTTTAAGGAAAGTCTAGAATAATTTTTTGTTTATTATTACTAATAAATGTCTTCATAGAGATAACATTTTACATAAGATTTTTCTAAAAAGTTTTAATATGTCTATTACCTCAATGAATAAAATAATAACATTAATAAAAAAAATAAACAAAAATACTTTTAATTTAAATTACAAAATTTTAATCAGATAGGCAGACTTGAGATGGGCTCTCTCTTGTCATGTGTGACAAATGGCATAAATCCTCAGAAAATGTTGACTATGTGTATGCTTTTCAGCCAACAAATATAATAGCACCACTATGTCTGATTGTTGTTGCCCTACTAAATAAGAAGATCAGATTATTCCCATCCCTTGAAAACTGTAAACAATTTGTTTCCTAAATTACAATTTATCTTATGAACAAACAATAGCTTAAATTATTTAGATGTCAATCTCAAAAAATGTTGACTAACCAATATTTTTTCAATAAAATGTGCAGTACACCCAACAACCAAAGGCTAGAGTATAAGCCTACACTGCACTTTTCATTATGCAACAAAATAAAATTGGCAGCGCACCATAGTTTCGTCCATAGGCATATGCTATTTCTTCTTTTTCCAGACATTGGCAGATTCAGGGGGCCTGTGGATTGTTATAATTTTTGTTTAACCCTCTAAGTGGCCAACTGTTCAATTCAGTAGTCTCAGACAACACAACTTGTATCGAATATTTCACCCACTAAATATTATCCAATCTCAATAAAACAAAAACCGTTGGAAAGTAAATGTTTTAAACTTTAATTTTTGTATTCACAAATTTCTTTTAAAACTTATATTTACATATGCAATCAACGTTGTAAAATTGTAGTTGTATCAACTGATGCCATGCGAGGAAGCATAAGGAAATGACTCAAACTCGTAATTTTTTAAAGGCACATAACGGTTAGGCAAACTTGTATTGAGAAGAAGATTTGCCTAACACCATTGGATTCTCGAAATTTTACATCATCAAATTTTCCATTATTATAGATATTAACCTGTTCTTGTTTTTGGAGTGTGCTCCTGCGAGACAAAGAGCACTATCGATTCTGTAAATTATATTGCAGCAGATTGCTTTTCTCAATAGTTGTGCTTTCACAATCTTCGTCAAAAAGAAGATTTTGTCCGTTGGGTAACTATCGAAAAGGACAACGGCATTTCATTTGTAGTTTGACTTGACATATGATACATAGCTGCAGAAAATTTCTGCATTCTGTATATCTGTCCGTGGTGCCTTTTGACACGGTGTAACAAAAACCCTCCATCGCTGACATATTTTGAATTCAAATCTGAATGTTCAGTCGGTGGAAAAGCCCTGTACTATCTCGATTTTATCCCTTTACTCATTCCATGCTCATCAAAAAGAGAGGGTAAGTTCTTAATGCAAAAATTCTCACAGTTCTTCATTTGAATATTTCATGTTGGTCATTTATTTGAAAAGTGTGGTTGGATTGATGACTACAGCCCTGTATTGTATCTGAATAGAGCTGTACATGATTGTAAGAGGCTGCACTCTTTCCCTTCGTTTTAATTTTACAGCGTGAAAATCACCACCAACAAAGCGCTATATACATTTTATTCCCATCTCCTTGTACAAGTGGCTGTTGGTCCTCTCATCTATGAGATTGTACTACCCTTTCGTTGGCATGGACAGACATGAATTTTTCATGTTCTAAATGAGCTAGAGATTTGAAACTTTATATAGCTAAGAACTGAAGACTAAAAAGCAGAAAATATTATTGAAATAAATTTTTCATCACTCCGTACCGAAAGTAGCTACTTTCGATGTCAGCTGGTAGCAACGAAAACGATCGTTTCCCAAGCTCTAATTTAGAGCAAGGGAAAAACGATCAGCTGATTTTCCCTTGCTCTAAATTTGTTTTCCCTTGCTCTCAATTAGTTTTCCATTTGCCCGCTACGCGCTCTGACGTATCAACTATGCAAGAACTCCAGAAAAAACTTCTAAATGAAGGAGTGAATGTCACCAACAATACCAACTGCACAATAAACATAACCTTGAACTTCTAATTGTTACGTTGTTATGTAGGCTTATTATAGTAAATTTATTATTATAAAAAAATGTTAATTGAGAAATATAATAGTTTGCATTTTACTGAGGTTTCTTCTTCAGCATTGTGTGTATTTTTGCGTCGTGATGAAAAGTACCGTTCATAACTTGTACCGAAAGTGATTTTCCGGCACTTGCTCCAATTATTCCCGTACTCGGCTTCGCCTCGTACGTGAAACTTGGGCGCGCACCGGAAAGTGCCACTTTCGGTACTAGTAATGAAATATACTATTTTTATAACATACTAAATTTTTAAAACGGATTAAAAAGTATAAAATAAGTTAGTTTCTCCTAGCTATACAGATTTATAACCCCATACAGTTTGTACTAAAAATTTGCTATTCTGAATTTTGAATAGCAATGAAAATACTTGTAAGATTAAAAGTATGGGTTGCATGCAATAGATAATAGTAAGGAGTGTAGCTGTTGTTGAGAAAACTGACAGAACAGTTCATATAATTTGCAGTAAATAAAATTGTTAGTGACTTAGGTGAACTATTGCAAGCGTCCCACTTTTTGTTTTTAACCGTACTAGTATTTTCATAGCTATTAAAATTCACAATCACAAATTTTTAGAACAATCTGTAAGAGGTTAGGAATCTGTTTGGCTTATAAATCTGTATAGAGTAGGAGAAATTAGTTTATTCTTTTTAGTTAGTTTTTAAAACATAGTATATTAAATTTGTTGCTTAGTTTAACTAATATTTGTTTATTACTGGACATGGCAGAACAGTTGAAACCACTCTAAATTGTATTCAACTTAAAAGTAGGAGAAAATGATAGTCTTTAACAATAAATTTGAGTTTTGGTGTGGAAAAGTGGGTTTTTGCAGAGACAGCCGAAATACGACAATGTTCAACTAGTGCTTGAGCCAGAACTGTTCGACGGCTGAATAGTAAAATTTATAGGAAATTGTATGTTCTTTCATTTTGAATAGGAAGGTTATTTATGAAAAGTTCATAGTTTTCGAGTTATAAGAGCCCGATCAAAAATGAGATTTTTTACCTTTTTTGCATTTTTTTAATATTGCGTCACAAAATGTTATAGGCAAACCTCAGATTTGGATTCAGCACACCAAAAAAACATATATAATGGAAGAAATCATAACTACCCCAAAACTTTCCCGCTAGTGGCTCTTTTGAGCACAAATTGACTATATATTATTATTATACCTCAGGCTTTATGATGGGCAATAAATTAAACATGTTCAAGTTGTGTTTTGACAATTTAATTTAAGTTATGTTTTGATTACAAATTTATTCCTGTGACTAGATAAATATTGCTTATTTTTTCAGTTTACCTTATTCCTGAATGCAATGCACATAGCAGTTATAGGAGCCGGTGCTGCAGGCTTGTGTGCAGCTCGCCATATATCTGAACAAGACAGTGGTATGACATGTGTTGTCTACGAACAGACTGATAGACTAGGAGGCACTTGGGTTTATACGGATGAAGTAGGCAGTGATCAGTATGGCCTTCCCATACATTCATCCATGTATAAGAATTTAAGGTTAGCTTAAATATGTAAATAAATTAAGAACAAATAAGTAATCCATTGCAATTGTAATCATTCCAAAATAATCCTAAAAAAATATAAATGTTCCTTAAAAAAATTAAGTTTAATTAAAAAACTGGTAGTATTTTTTGTGCACCAAAATAGATGGCAGCTAAGTGATGTTAGACAAGAGAAGTATTTTCCACTTCACTCTATTATAGTCAGTGGAGAGGCATAGCTTAGTTTGTTGCTATTATGATGTTTAATAGACTATATTTCAGAGTCCCATTGTCCATCTTTAAAAATAGCCGAGATATTGGCTGAAAACGAAAAATGTATGATACAAGTGGTGTAGATCTAACACAAACATTAAGATTAAGGCAATACATTTTCCCTTTGTTTAACAATATCTTCGTTATCCTTTGAGCTACAGGCAAAATAAAAAAAATCATTTTGTTTGTCATTAAATATGTAAACTTTTTTGTCTCTTGTAATATTTTTGTAAAGTTAGCGGTTTTTGAGATATTTGACATTAAAAATTATAAACAGCCGCTATTTTGAAAATATTCAAAATAATGTTATAATTTTCCGTACAGTGATAAAAGGTTACACAAAAATATGTATACAAAGTTTAAGCTTAATATCTTTGCAACTTTCAAAAATATTAAGTATTTTGTAAAAATCACATACAGACAGACAGAAATAGAAACGAAACGAATAGAAATAGGACACATGTTGTATTGCTTTATTCTTGCTTGCTTTTAGCTAAAAAATACGCCCTTGAAGTTTCGGACAGTAGAAGCTGAACACCCTGTATAGTAGCCTACATATAGTACTATATGTAATATAAAACTTTACAGCCCATTTATAAAACTCTACTAATATTTGTAAATATTGGGATACAAAGTTTGCTTGAAAAGTATAAGGTATATTTTTGTTATACATTTAATTTAGTAATTTACTTTTTGTAGGAGTACAAATGAAATTTATTGGTTGATTAAAATTTAATTTTAATTTTTACCAACTATAAAATAAACAGGGTATGCAATATTCTGCTAATGTAAAATCGAAAACAATTATGTACTAAAATTATTTTTGGATTTTTTAGGACAAACTTACCAAAAGAAAATATGGAATTTCCAGGTTTTCCATGGAAAGAAAATCCTTCTTACTTATCTTATCAGGAAGTTATTGATTATCTCAAGGGCTATGCAGAACATTACAAGTTAACAGATTTCATTAAGGTCAGAATAATGTGAAGACTGTTAGGATTAATGGTGTAGGATTAGGAATTATTTAATAATCATATGTAATAAAGAGAAGTAAAACGGGGTCAATAGGGACAATTTTGAGTATTATTTTGCTATAATTTAGCTTCCAAACTATATAACACTCAATTTTCATGCTTAAAAGTTGGTCCTTGTTCTTAGGCACATATACACACCTTTATTTTTCTTCTCCAGTTACCTATGATTTTTTTATTGATTTTTTAACGCTGTCCCTATTCCCCCCAATGTCGGGGTCAATAGGGACAGCCATTTATTTTGTACATAGGCCTAAATGCCTGTTAGATGTTATGGGGTCTATAGGGACAGTAAACTTCTTTTTTTTTATAAATTAACTCAAGGGCTGCTAACATAGAGTATAAAAAGTTCTGAGAGTTTATCTCAGTCATAGTTTTCTAGAGTAGAATATAACCTTAATTGTGTCACCGAGTTTAAAAGTAGATAACAAAATATATTCATTGGGAGACAAATATAAATATTTTTCACAGTTTTTGTCCCTATTCACCTCAGCGTCCCTATTCACCCTATTTTACGGTAGTTTAAGATTTATAAGTCCCAAGGCGACAACACAGAATACCGAACATGGTTGGGTAAGACTGTCAAATATTGTGTAAGTGCTGACAGAAGCTAGGCATACTTTAGAGACCTAGTTATGTCAACTCAGTACACTATAAAAGGGTCTACTGACCTAGATACAGGACCAGATAGTTTTGGAAGACGACCGTGAGCCCTGTTGATTGAACAGGGCAATGTTTTGGGAAAGATATACGGTGTAGGCCGAAGCCTCTAGAGTTCGGCAGATCCAGCTGAAACATACTTGGGGAGTACTGGTAGAAGGTAGGCAAACAGACTATCTAATATTCATATTTAAAGAACTGTGTTTTGGTCATTGTCAAAGTAGAAGCCTATTAGCATTAGGTGACATAGCTATTGTGAATGTTTCGTCTTGGGATATAATTAATAGTAATTATAGAATCAGTTGATGTTGTTATTTAATATAAAGTCAGTTAGGGTTGTTATTTAATATGAAGTCAGTTAGGTATTGTAGTTGTTTGTTAATTATCAAGATAGTGTCATTCTACCACTGAACCACTGGAATATAAAATATAAGAATTGCAAGGTATTGGAATTGGTTAAATTCTATTATTATAATCCCTGAACCTTAGTGATCCGTCATTTTGAACCCCTGGGCTTGAAGTTATATTTCTACCCCTACCAAGGCCCTAACTTATTCATATATTACACATTATATTAGACCTTAGACTGAGGCAGAATACCTTTGGTTCAGGATACCTTTCTGGCTTATATAAGCTTCCGCCTCACTAGACCTAAGGTATTAAGCATTGTGATTAATTAAAAAAATAATACACAGTAAAAATTATACGTTTTGCAGTTACATTTGCCTTTGAATAAAACATTTATAAATACATAATTAAAAAAAAATACAAGCCAAATCACAAAATTTAATGGACAGTTCATTAAACCAAGCACACAAGATATGACAATGATGCCCAAAATGAAGCAGCAACTGATAGTAAAATTAAAACCTATTACAGGACTTATGAACCAAATCCTGAACTAAGAAATACAAATTAAATACATAATATGTCCAATGAGTAGTTTTAGCCCAGCAACAGGTGCTTTTACCAGGAAAAAATTGCAGGAGAGATGAAACTTGGTAATATAGTACATTTTGACATCTTAAAAAAACATACTAAGTTTGGAACCCCCACCACGTTGAGCTTACGTCGCCATCTTGGAAAATGGTGGCCAAATTCCATTAATTTCTAGATAACTTCAGCCGGCTTTGTCCTACAAAAAAAGTTTCATATACAAATTATACAGAATTTAATTCTCTAAAACTTTGGTTTTTTCTGTGAAATGAACAGTTTTTGAGTTAAGTGCTATCTTATGTTGTGTATTTATAAAAATTGCATGAATGCGCTTTTATTACCTGAAATTGATGAATTATTTATTATAATTTGTATTATATTATTGAACTATTATTGCTATTATATGTTTTGTAATAATAATAGTAATAATACAGTAGAACTGCAACTATCCCGATTAATTGGGACCGGACCCGATCCGGATAATTAGATTTTTTCTCGAAAAAAGCCGTTTTTAGGAGAAAAACGTAAACAAAACATAATAGAGAACATTTACGGTATTTATTATGAATTAACAATATCATTGACAATGTTTACATTATGTAATATTTACAAACAATACTATATCACTGTAAAATACATTATTTTTTTAACATACCAGGCAGAGTCATCTGTTTTGCTACCTTAAATCGATTCCGCGCCTCTAAGTCTCGCATCCGTTTTGACTATGTTCTTATTCAAATCTGATCCGGATAATTGGCGATACGGATAGTTGGAGTCCGGATAATTGGAGTTCTACTGTAGTAATTGTACTAGCTTCCACACCACCCGTGAGGTAAAGTTAATGGGGCTTTTTTTTACTGTTTTATTTACGGGGTGTGCCACAAAGAGGTTTAAACATTTGATTTTGTATAGATTGCCTATTAATGCATCGATCTCTTTGAAACTTTACACACTCTACAATAGAAGTTTTGAAAATATTCTGTGAAAATTTTAGCACTGCAACACTTGTAGAAACAAAATGGTGGAATAATTAAATTTTTTTAATTTTCTCCCTGTGTAAATAGGTAGGCCTATTTAAATTATACCTTACTGATTTTGAAACAAAAATTAAATTATTAAATTACAGTAGATTTTATAAAATATTTTTATTGTCACATTCTAATGATCTAAGGCATTTTGATTAGAAAACTAGAATATAACATAATGGAAAACTTAAATCTAAAGTCTAAAATTACTCAAACTGTAATCCATCCTCAGCGACACATTGGTAACAGCGCTCAACAAATGATTCATATGCTCTATAAAAAAAATCTCACGGTATCCGTAGAAGTTCCTCTTCAATTGTGTGTTTTAAATCCTCATCATTGTTGAAACTATGGGAATAAACATGATCCTTTAGGTAACCCCATAAAAAGACGTCATACGCAGTTAAGGTAAGACAGCAGTCCCTATCTAGTCCATGTTAAAACATTCATTTTTAGGTACACATAACTTTTACAAATATTAA
This sequence comes from Philaenus spumarius, assembly GCA_018207615.1. NCBI lineage: Eukaryota > Metazoa > Arthropoda > Insecta > Hemiptera > Aphrophoridae > Philaenus > Philaenus spumarius. The sequence goes on along the minus strand of JAGFPH010000186.1, from coordinate 374,750 downwards.
CCTATCAACTTGAATTTTTTTTACCTAATTTTATACATCATTATCTACAATAATAGGAAGCAAAAATTTTTTTTGAGCAAAAATAGGTTTTATGTACAACTTTTAAAAATTTACAAAATATTTTATAATTTGTCAACCCACAATATTTTTTAAATCAAAAAGTTTTTTACTAGCCGAATTTTTGAAGAAAATAAGAGCTATTACACTCGACCCAATTTGAAAATTTGAAAATTACTTTATATATATATATGTTTTATTCCCGGAATGATAAGTGGTAGTAAATATGCTTCAAAATTGCTGATTTTTTTGGTGAAAGGGTCCTAGTAGCATTCTTCAGACACACTTTTTTTTGTTTTTCGATCCCATTCAAAATGGCGGAGTTATACCGATTAATCGTTTTTGGGTAGGGATTTAAGGGTATATAAGTATATGACGTTTTCCCATCTTGATAAAGTGGTAGTAATGCTTCAAAATAGCTGAAAATTTAGTGGAAGGGTCCTTGTAGGATGTCCCAGACACTGATATTTTTTTTTTCAATTTTACACAAAATGGCGGCTTGTTTGATTGAAACCAAAATGGCAAAGTTAGAGCGAGGAAATAGCATTATTTCGCCCACTCATAAGCCTGTGTGCAGTTTTTTAGCTATATCGTTCGAAAGGTAATTAAATTTACTACAATCTTGTGCAAAGGTATTTCAGGTACAGTCCCCGGAACAAAATTGATAGGAAACAAAATTATCCATGTCAGGTTTTTACGCAATTTCTCCCACTCTTAAGCCCGTGTGCAATTTTTGAGCTATATCGTTGGAAAGGTAATTAAATTTACTACAATCCTGTGCAAAAGTAATTCAGATACAGTCCCCGGAACAAGGAACAAAATTGATAGGAAGCTCCTAATAAATGATTTTTTCATTATCCATTTCAGGTTTTTGCGCAATTTCTCCCACTCATAAGCCCGTGTGCAATTTTTGGGCTATATAGTTCGAAATTTAATTAAATTTACTACAATCCTTTGCAAAAGTAATTCAGGTACAGTCCCCGGAACAAGGAACAAAACTGATAGAAAGCTCCTGATAAATGTTTTTTGTATTATCAATGTAAGGTAATTCGGCAATTTCTGCTAATCATAAACCCGTGTGCATTTTGTGAGCAATATAATTCGAAAGGTAATTAAATTTACTACCATCCTCTGCAAAGTTATTTCAAATACATTTTCCGGAACAATGAACAAAATTGATAAGAAGATCCCGATAAATGTTTTTTTCATTATCAATGTAACGTAATTACGCAATTTCTCCCACTCATAAACCCGAGTGCAATTTGTGAGCTATATCATTCGAAAGACAATTAAATTTACTATAATCCTGTGCAAAGGTATATTTGGAACAATTTCCGCAACAAGGAACAAAATTCACAGGAATCTCTCATTATATAATACTAGTTATTCCCTGATAAGAAAATTCGGCTATAGTAATGCGGCAGTGCTGCTTACGGGTTTTTTTTTTTTTTTCTCATTTAAATTGGTTCCTATTTTTATTTCTTATATTATCAGGAACAAACAAAAAAAATTATGATAATCGGTTCATTATTGTGGGAAAAAAGTGTACCTAAATAAACCACAACTTTCGGAAAACAAGAAAAGAAGTTAAAAACCATGTAAAATACTACTGTTTTCCTTACTTGATTATTTTAAAAAAGCCCAGCTCCATAGGAGGCTATTTCTTCTTTTTCGACATCTTCCAGTCTTCTTTTGGCAGTTTTCTTTGCCTTCCTGGCTCTTTTTTCAACTTCTTTGAACGCCATCTCCGCCTTCCGAATCCTGGTGGAATCTTGTTTTCTTAGACCTACTACACAGTTTGACCCAGCCTTACCACAAAGATCTTCTAGTACTCTTACTTTTCCTAAAACACCATTATTAAAGCACAACACTGCATCTAAAACACCAATTTTTATAGTTTGTCCATTCACAAAGTCAGTTTTTAGAAGCCGCGTCCAAATAACGTTATTGAACACCTCATTACAGTTTTGTGTTTTTTTATGCAGGCACTTTTTCAATAAATTTGGTGCACATAGATCACTGTAAATAGGCTTTATTGCAGCCATAACTTCAAGAGGCAAAGAGTTGTCATGTTCCGGACAAGGTAAGCCGCGGGCTGCTGCCCTATTATATTTGCACCATGAGTCGGCATTGATGGGGCATAAGCCATGGTGAGGTTCCGCATCTGAAGAGCTTTTGTGAAAATATGTTGCCCAGCAGGCCTTCTTCATTTCATCCAAAGTTTTACATTCTCTAATTGCACTTCCATAATACTTCTGCAAACTGTCAATAACTTTGTCAGTAAGCCTACCACGTCCAGAGAGTTTTTTTTCCATTTTCAAGAAATACTTTGGAAGTTAAACACCTTAATCGGGTTCCCATTCGTTTTTGTACATGATTAATGCACTCTAATTTTTCAATAGTTACAGTTTCACCATAGGGTTTACTCTCAGCCACACTGTCAAACCCCTTACTATCACCATCACCCAAGTACTTGACGTAGCGCACTGGTACGTATCTCACGAAGAGTTAACCTTTCAAATATTTTAGTTACTCCTGCAACTTCCATAGAACCACTGGAACCTTGATGATTTCTTTGACAGTTAGGATGGAGCTTCTGTTTGTTCTTACATGTGGGACAGTATTTACTCAAAGTTTCAATGTCTAAAACTTTACCAGTATCCAGGCTGGTTACAGTTACGACGCCATGTAACAAAGTGTGCCCTCTCTTTTGCCACGTCCCATCCAGAGCAACGCTGATTGCACTGTCACCGTCATTTTCAATAATAGCCTCCCTTACTGCTATCATCATTGAATTATTACTTATCTTTTCTAAGGTTTTCAAAATTACTGCATTGTACTCATAAAACTTTGTTGGTGGTTGAGGAAGATTCATTACCGAAAGCAAAGTTTCTGCAGCTGCCTGACCTTTCCCAATACTCCGTAAACCATAAACAAGCCTTAGGTTATTATAATAGTGCTTCGTATTTGTCCGTCTGGACGTCATGAATGATGCTTCGGCAGAACATTCTGTACATAACAAGACTAAATTTGACACTATACCTTGCCTTTTATCGGTAGCCTCAAAAAGTTTTATAGGATTTTTTGCTGAACAGCTTCGGCAAGAAACAAAATTCAATATTTGTTGTGAAAGTATTTCTAAATCTACAATTATATTACCTTCTTGCATTTCACTTTTTATGTAATCAGTTTTGTCACCAACCATAGACAAGTACCTAAGTTTAGTTTTGGATGAACTAGAACTAGAACTAGCACTGTTTGACATATTTCCATCATTATTACTAGGCGTATTATTTTATTTGAGGTTAACACTTCACTTTCAACAATATGATTAGATTTTGTAGTATGTATGTTACCAGTGCCTTTCCTTTTTCCAAAACGTTTTATACGAGGCATTTTGACAATAATATCACTTTATAAAACAAATACATAAACATGTTCCTTTAGGTAACCCCATAAAAAGAAGTCAGACACAGTTAAATCTGGGAATCAGGGTGGCAAATCCAACAAAATTACTTCCATGACCAATCCAACGCCACCAGTCCTTGGCAGGATTTGCGAAATGAGGTATAGCACCATCTTTTTGGAATTGCTTGGTTCATTTTTGGAACCATAAAATGAGACAAGACATATTGATTTAAAACTTGTGCATAATTAATTCCAGACATTATACTGTCTGAAATGTCATAAGATAACACCCCGTTTACACTCATAGCCGCCCAAACAGTAATGCCTTTTGATTTGAGTAGAGTCTCTTCAAGATATGGGGATTGTTAGTGTTGTAATAATTAGAATTATTATGCCTATTCACTACACCATTACGGTAGAAAGTGGATTCGTCTATTCGAGCATGCCAATCAGGATGTAACTCATGATACTGAATGATATGGGAACAAAATTCCACTCTTCTGTCTGGATCATCCGCAAGTAAATTATGGACTAGGTGACTTTTGAAAAAATCTGGTACCAACTCAAGAAAGTTATTTTTGGAGGGAGAAAATTAATAAATTTTTCATTATTATTTTGTTTCTGCAAGTGTTGTAGTGCTAAAATTTTCACAGAACATTTAAAGCCTCTATTGTAGAGTGTGTAAAGTTTCAAAAAGATTGATGCATTAATCGGCAATCTATACAAAAGCTAGTAAAATGAATAATAATAATACAATTATTATTTCAAAAAAAAAAAAATAATAGCAATAATAGTTCAATAATATAATACAAATTATAACAAATAATTCATCAGTTTCAGGTGATAATAGTGCATTTATGCAGTTTTTATAAATACACAACACAAGATAGCACTTAATTCAAAAACTGTTTATTTCACAAAAAAATTTTTGAAACAAAAATTTTAGAGAATTAAATTCTCTATAATTTGTACATGAAACATTTTTATAGGACACAGCCAACTGAAGTTATTTGGAAATTAACGGAATTTGGCCACCATTTTCCAAGATGACGACGTAAGCTCAACGTGGTGGGGGTCGCAGCAAACTTAGATGTTTTTTAGGATCTCAAAATGTACTGTATTACCAAGTTTCATCTCTCCCGCATTTTTTCCAGGTAAACTTCATTTTTAACTCCCTGCTACCTGGGCTATTTAGCTAAATTCAAATACTGTACTCAAAAGTGGAAGAGAGAGGAATAAACAAAGGATGTAGAACCAGCATTATATTTTGTAGGTGCAGTTCGCCTGTCACCACACACTAACAAACCCCAGCCCAACCCGGTTTGCTATCCGACCAAGTTGGATGAATTGACGAACCAAGTTGAATAGTGTATGGGGGGCTTTACTCCATAATTATTCTCCTAGTGAAGAAAGAACTCGTTCCATTTCAACAGCCAAGATAGCCACTTGCTTCTTTGTTTCCATGACTTTTTATTTGTCTTGCGAGACAAATATAAAGTGACCACAAAAAAACATTTTTGGAGACCTTTTCTAATTTATGCTGAAGGCTTCATTAAAATTTGGTTTTTGAAATAATAAAGTCATTATAATTTACCTATATTTATATGCTATCTAAATTTTTTTTAAATGTTTAAATAACTTAAGTTTTTATTTTGCAGTTTCATCACCATGTGGCAAGAGTTTCTCCTCTAGAGACTGGATGGGAAGTGACCGCTTGTAATTTGAAAACAAATGAAAACACTGTTGAACGTTTTGATTGCGTTATGGTTTGTAATGGGTATGCTTTTATTTATTTACTTATAACAAGTACTTTTAACATTATATGTTTCCCGAAAAGAAAAAGCAATATCTAAAAAAGCTAACTGAAATTATTTCTACATTTTGATTAATGTGGGCTTGTTATTGTTATCCTTTTATACATATAATTTCTCTAAGGTATTTTTTTTCGCCAAGCGATATCTCCCTTAATTCTTTATCAAAATTAATAATTCAAACATAATTTTAAAGCTTTTGTTCCTCGCTAGTGACAAAAAATAGACGGATATCTTAAAATTTATGTTTTCATAAAAATGTATAAAAAAAACTTTTATATTACACTTTATATGGTTCCTAATGAAAGGTGCTATCTGTTAACAACCTGTTTAATTAACACGACAGCTGATAGTTAGATAGTTCATAAAAAAAAAATATGGTTCCTAATGAAAGTCGCCATCTATTAATCATCAACTGACATGAATGTGAGAGACAAGGGCAAGTAGGAAAGTATAGGTAAACGATGCTGACGCAACCTATGGCAAAATTCTTGAAGTACTAAGTTAAGTGATTCTTTGAAGGATCATGAACACTCTTAAAACAAATCAATGGGAAAATATGAAATAAATCAAGCTTATAGATACAAATGGGAAGTCGCAACCTTTCCTTTCATGTAAATTATATTCTTTAGTATATTTTTTTAAGTATGTTAAAAATAGAATTTAAATACATATTTTGTTACAGGAAAATCTAAGTTAAATTTGTTATTTTTGAACTCACATTTAATTTAAAATTAACCACACAATAGAAATGTTTAATAGATTTAGATATAGAATTATGTTTGGACAAAATCTTACTAAAACCTCAGTTTCAAAGTAAATAAATAAATTTTCATATCCTGTTTTAATAATACTGGTGCTTTCACAGTCCACTAAAGTGTGTACAGATGGCTCTTTAGGTAATTTTCTCAGTATTGTCTAAAAGTCATTTAAAAAATTGCATAGTCAGGCCTATTTTCATCCCATCAGACGTATGGAATTGCTTTGTACAAGGTATGATAAGAAAACACTGTGAATTAATTTTTATAGCAGCAACTTCTGATGCTACATCCATTTGATCTAATATGTCCAATAGCCTGATCTGTTAAGACTGGCAGTGTCAAGTTTGAACACTTGGCCAGCCAGCTTCCAGAACCGCTAGAGTGAGGTTGTGTTTACCGTGTCTGTCGTGTATCATGGATTTCAAATAACATTTTAACATTGGGTTTTGTTTCAAGTTGCAAAAAAGAGCCAAAGAAGCTCATGAAATGTTAAAATCAGTATATGGCAATAATGTGGTAACTCTGAAGACTGTTTAAAAATGATACAAGCAATTTAAAAATGGAATGAGTTGGTTGAAGATGAGGAATGGTCGGGACGTCCTTCGACCTCAAAAACAGATCAAAACATGCAAAAAGTAGCCAAACTACTTCGTAGTTTAAACAGACGAATGACTATTAAGCTTACTGAAAAACTTAACATCTCATATGGGTCTATGCAATGCATTGTAACCGTTAATTGTCAAATGAGACGACTGAGTGCTGAACAGAAGAAAAATCATGTCTCAATTTGCATGGAATTGAAGGATTGTCTTCATGCAGACAAGGAGTTCATTGCCAAAATTGTAACTGGGGATGAAAGTTGAATCCACTGCTATGACCCTGCTATAACTTCCCACACCCTAAAAAGACACATAAGTCAAAATAGAACATTAATTTCATGCTCATTGCTTTTTTCGATACTGAGGGCTAAGTGCAATCAGAGTTTGTTCCAAGGAGAACACTATAAATTTTTAATTGTAAAAGGGGCTACTGGAACGTTTCTAAAATGTGCGAAGAAAGAAACCATAAAAATGGGTCAACGGCTTCCATCTTCATGACAACAACGCGCCATACCACAATTCACTCTTGATTTTTTGCGGAAAAAGTGTTCTTGTCTGTCCACATCCGCCTTATTCACCAGATTTACCACTATGTTACTTCTGGCTCTTCCCAAAAATAAAACATTTTGACAACATTTCCGACATTGAGATGGCCACGACCCTACAACTGAAAGGCCTTCCGAAAGAAGCCTTCCAGAAATGCTTCCAGCCAAGAATTCAACGTTGGGACAATTGCGTCGCTAGCCAAGGACAGTACTTCGAAGGAAATGAATTCAAATTCTATGTAAGCTTTTAACTTTGTTTATAGTAAAATTATTCACCATAATTGTTTCTCGCATCAGAAACAAGCAATCAGAAACATTCTGTCATCCATCCTACAGCACAGACCTAGCCCATTATATTTGCATATCCTTACAAAACTATAGGACTTTCTGGCAGGAATTAAATTTCTTAGTAATAAAGAACTGAAAAAATTAAAAACCTACAAAAATTTTAAACCTAAAATAAGTATAGTTTTTTAAAACTATCCAGATTCACATTTCCAAATACCTCTGACCAAATACCTCTTAGTTATATAATATAAAGCATCTTCATACATAAAAATCACCTTGTTGGTATTCTAGTTATTTTATTAGTAATAAACAATAAATATTCCTTACAGACTAAAAATAAATCACTATAATTGTATCAGTCTTTATGTTAAAGTCTAAAAAATGTAAAGACATACATTTTTTATAAATCAATTTCATGTTATGGATGTGAGGACAATTCAAGGACCAACTAATCTGAATGTTTGGTATTTTTTAACATGTGTAAATACCATAGTTAAATTTGTTTTATATACCTTACATAAGGTTCTTATAATACTGTAATTTAAATTGTTCCAGGCATTACAGCATTCCAGATATTCCTTACATCAAAGGATTACAGTTATTTGAAGGTGAAATAATGCACAGTCACAATTACCGAACCCCTGAAGGCATGCTTGGAAAAACAATTCTCGTGATTGGAGGAGGACCATCAGGGATTGACATAAGCTGGGACATGTCAAAGTATGCAACAAAGGTAATGCTCCTTACTCTTAATAAACGAAGTAACAAATTTAGAGACAATCTAATCACTAAAATATCTTGTTATATATATAGATATAATGAGACTCCTGACAGCTAAAGACTTGTGAACCAGACTTATGAGTGTTTAGAATAAATAAATGAATCAATTTTTTGTTCACTAGGAATGTAGCACTTAGCCAGTCAAAGGTAAAGGGCAGTGAGCACTTTTGGTTCAAGGATTACATTAAATTATGTCACAAATAAATCTTCAGATCAACTTACCGAAATGATATCAGTATTTCATGTATTATATTATTTGTCTTTGTATAAAACTAGGCCTGTGCGAGTACTCGAACACCAAGCTTTTTAGTATTCGGCTCGGTTCGAAAATAAAAAAAGCTTGAAAAAATTCGAGCTGAGCTTTTTACCTCTGATAGTAATAAAGACCATAAATAAGTCAATGAAAATGGCACCAACTACTTAAGATACAGTAGGCTATATTTATTTATTCCTTAACAAACATTCCCATCTTGTGCATATTTCATCGTCTACTAAAGAGCGAAGAGCTAAACATAAACACTGCAAGGTATGAAGATGACGCACGAAGCAGTAAAGGACAAAGGTGAAGAAACGGTTGAAATCACAGCTGATTGAATTGTGCTACGTTACGTTACAAGGAAAATAACGCAATGATCACTGTTCTGCTGTTGCCTGTTACCGCAATAATAGGTGACAACAGAATCTATTAGTTTCGTCATTTAGTTCGTCATTTTTCTTTACGAACACAGTAGTTATTAATCTGCCGAAAAGTGACAACATGAAAAAAGTTATAGAGTGAAAAAGTATACAAAAATAATATCGAAAAGTAACAAAGAATAACATCATGATATGAAAGCCGGTAACAGTTACGTTCTCGTTACCAAAAGTGCCAAAAAGTAGCGGTGATTTATCGTTGCCTATGTATTCGTCGATAATAGGTTTTGTTGTCTTTCGTATTTTTGCCACCATGACCAACAAAATTACCCCACCACTGCCCACAAACGAATCAAATATTAATTATTCCACTTTTATGAAAGTAGGACATTTTTATCGGTATATTATTTTCTGCACGGTAGTTCGTCTTCTAAATAGCATACAAATATTGAATCTTATTCTCTCTATGAACATTGACTGAAACCAGAGTCAGCATTTTTTAATATTTTATTTCCTCGAGATTTAGCTTTCTTTCAACGTTATTAAATCAAGGCCTGTTTAACTTTGGTTGTTATTATTTCGTACGTGTTAACATTGTCTTTCACGTTAACAAAGGTGAAACAGTAAACTCGCTGGTATTATTGTTTAACGTTTTGAAGTTTACTTAGGCTCGCATGAAAATGCCGAAGTATTGAAATTGTGCGATAATTTCTTGTGTGTATACGATATATATGCAATCACAGACGTCGTAGAAAACTTCTGGTGGTCCCAAAATTTTTGTAATTTTACTGCGCAGAATGAAAAGCTTTTGAGCTTTCTAGCATGAGTCATAGCGCGTCGGGGTCACGTTTTTGGGTCAAAATTTTTAAAATAAGTGTGGGGTAACACTTTATATGTTTTTAGATACGGGAAACCCAATTTTGACAATTAAAAAGTCGTAGCGCATCAGGGTCACGTTTTTGGGCCAACATTTTGAAAATACAGTGTGGGGAACGTTCTATATGTTTTTGGATATGGGAAACCCAATTTTGAGTTAAAAAATCGTAGAGCATCGGGGTCACGTTTTTGTCAACATTTTTAAAATATTGGTTCAAAATTATGAAAATACAGTGGGGTATCGTTTTATATGAATTTGGATACGGTAACCCCAATTTTGACAGTTAAAAAGTCGTTGCGCGTCGTGGTCACGTTTTGGTCCGACATTTTGAAAATACAGTGTGGGTATCATTTTATATGTTTTTGGGTACGGGAAAACCGATTTTAACAGTTAAAGAATCGTAGCTCGTCGGTTTCACGTTTTTGGAGTCAAAATTTTGAAAATGATGTGTGGGGTATTTTTTTATATGTTTTTGGGTACAGAAAACCCGATTTTGACAGTTTTAAAGAGTAGTAGCGCATCGGGATAACATTTTTGGGTCAAAACTTTAAAAATACAGAGTGAGGTATAGTTTTATATGTTTTTGGGTACGGGAAACCTGATTTTAACAGTTATTTTAAAAAAAAACATGAGCCGAAGTCCCGTAAAAGTGTTTTATTTTAATGTGTTTCTAAACAAGTGATTATCTTTTATTTATCGATTTAATCCCGATTGTTACCTAGTACTAAACCTAAGTAAGTAGTAAGAGAGCTCAGCTCGTCAAAAGCTTGAGTTTGCGAGCTTTAAAAAAAGCTCGGCTCGACTCGAATTCAAAAATCTAAACTCGCACAGGCCTATATAAAACTGTAATATGCAGTTTAATTGCTCTTTCCATAGATTTTAAAATTCATTATAAAGGTTGAGTTGTAAGTAAATACCTAATTATATTTTCCTAATAGATATATTTTACTCACCATTCGCCAGAATTACTTAAGATCAAGTTTCCACCCAACATCCAGCAAATGCCTGAAGTATCTGAGGTAATAAACAATGGAGTTATATTTGAAGACAACAGTAGCTGCCAAATAGATGTTATTCTGCTTTGTACAGGTATTCTATTACATTACTATATTATAAATTACAGAGATAGTTCCTCAAATTCCCAAATCTTGTCAATCTTATGAGATTCAAATTTGATTAATAATCGGCCTTAACCTTTCCACTTGAGTGTCAGGGCAGCCCCGCACCTTACTAATCCGCTGGAACTCCTATGTCGTGCGAGTCCCGAACTCGCTATGACAACATTCTTTGATTGCATTTGAACGGACGTAGTTACTTTGATGACCACTATTGTTAAAGTTTGAGATGTGCTGCTATCTTTGGAATTTTTTTAGAACCATTTGAGTCCAGTTTCTGTGGTAAATAAATCTTAGAAAATGTAATGTTTGCCGTCTTTGGCCACTCTGTAAACAGCTGTCTGCTCTCGCCGTTGTTTGTTTCCTACTTACTACGCAGTGTTTTAGTGAGCTTACACACTGTTTAGTTTTGGTGTACTAGTTTATCGTGTGTAATTTCACAGTTTATTTTTTAATATTGTTCTTTTTACAATAATGATTGTTGTGAAATAAAATGAACGAAGACGACAGCAGTTTGTTACAAAATGAAGGGAGTGGCTACGGAACTTTTGTTTGGAACCTGAGTGATTCCAATATTACCAATAAGATTTGAAAAAAGCTTTACTTACTAGTTTTGACTTAAATAATGCTGTTTCTAAGCAATAAAATAAATAGTTGAGGAAATTTTGTACAAGTTAGTGTCAAAACAATTTTTTTTCATAAAAACAATTTTTTTACAAAAAACTTGTTTTTCAATTATTTATAATGTATTATTGTGTCTAGAACATTTGTAAACCCCTTAATTTTGTTTGTAAGGATATAGACAACAAAAAACAAGCAACAAATATAGGTCTTTCCATTGAAAATTTGTCCACAATTCATGTTTTTTCCTGTTTTTTTTTTATGAATTTCTATTTTTTTTTCATTAAATAAAAATTTTAAAAATATACTTAAAAATAAAAATATATGTTTTATTTCATACCAATCTATACTTTTAGTCTTAGAAGAAACTACAAAAAAAATCAGCCGTTTAGAACTGACAGAAATACTTTCTTTGGAGTAAACAAATTAAAGTGCAATATTCGCTCAAAATTAAATGGAGCTGATAGCAACACTAGGTCCCCAGTAATTGGAGTGGAAAGGGTTAAAGTTCTAACCACAAATACAATTTTTTTTAAGTATATTTTTTCTATCAATATTACATTACAATTTAAAAAAATAATAATAACTTGAAAGTGTCTTGGTTTTTTCCTGGAAAACATAGTATTTTCCCTTTCTGATACTAAAAACACATTTATATCCATGTATGTATTATTTGTTCTGAAATATGTATTTTATCTTCAACAATATAAATAAAGAAATGTAATATAATAAAATATATATAATACACACTGGGAAATATCGCTATCAGATAAGTAGACCTATACATTAGAAATAGTTTATAACCTACAAAAATGATAGAGTTTAGACTCACCGATATCACTACATGAAAATGAAAACTAACACTTACTAAAACTATTGAAAGAAAACTTTTTATCTATATTTATTTTACTTTAGTTTTAGTTTTCATAAATAAATAATAATTCGTAAATGAATGCAATTGTAAACACATGGTAATAATACTTAGTAGGAAACACATCAATAATTGTCAACGGCACCCAAAAATGTGAACAAAGTTAAAATATTTTCTCAGAGAATGGAGTACATTACGGAGTCTATAGTGAATAAAGTTGATGCAGAAATGTTTTTCTACGGCCGTGGACTTAAGTCGATTTACATACTCAACCGAAAGAGCGACAAATCGACTACAGTCGATTTACGCAGCTAAAACGTTAATACTTTTTTTAACAAATATAACTTTTGCCCATATGATTTAAATTGTGATTAAACTCCGATATTTTATAAAATTAGCTCACACACTACTTGTGTGTCATTTTCTTTCACTGATGTGGTTTAAATTATGTTTTGATGGTGGAATTTTATAAAATTAGCTCACACCCTGTTTGGGTGTCATTTTCTTTCACCGATGTGTTTTAAGATATGTTTTAACATTGATATTTTATAAAATTAGCTCACATCCTATTCAGGAGTTATTTTCTTTCACTGATGTATTTTAAATTATATTTTAACGCTAGTATTATATAAAATTAGCTCATACCCTATTCTTTTGTCATTTTTTTCACTGGTGTGTTTTAAATTATATTTAACGCCAATATTTTATCAAATTAACTCACATATTGTTCAGGGTGTCATTTTCTTTCACTAATGTGTTTTAAATTATGTTTTATTGCTGGTATTTTATAAAATTTGCTCATATCCTATTCGGATGTCATTTTCTTTCACCAATGAGTTTAAAATAATGTTTTAACGCTGGTATTTTCTTAAATTAGCTGACATCCTATTTGGGTGTAATTTTCTTTCAATAATGTATTTTAAATTATGTTTTAAAGCTTTTATTTTATAAAATTAGCTCACATCCTATTTTGGTATCATTAAATTTTCTTTCCCGACACTCATCAATGTGATTTTAATTTTATATTTTTAATTTAGCTCACGTCCTATTTGGGTGTAATTTTCTTTCACTGATGTAGTTTAAATTATGTTTCATTGCCGGTATTCAATAAAATCAGCTCAAAATATATTTGGGTATTGTTTTCTTTTCTGACTCACACCAATATGATTTAAATTATGTTTTAACGCCGATATTTCATAAAATTAGTGCAATCGTGTATTTGTATTTGTTCATAGACCTTATGTTAGAAGTGCTTCAAATTATAGGTTACTGGTTTTGAATATCTCTATTTAGTGATAATGACTACTTTACATTTGCAGCCCAAAAGTACGTCCAAACAAATATTAAAGCTTGATCATTATTATTTCATGTATATTTTTGAATCTTTTGAAAAAAATATAGGCTAATTATTTATTTTATGGTAGTTTTGTATTAAATTTGTGGTTAAACAGTACATACACATAGCAACACTGCTATAGATGGATTAATTAGACGGCGACCTGCGCGGAAAATCTTGCTAATGTAGGAGAGGTAGGTGAAGGTTCCCACCACCGCGCACCTCGTATTTGCTACTGTGATCTGAAAAGAGGAGATGGCTGGGGGATGGGGTTGCGTCGGCGCACGAGGTGCGCGATGGTGGGGAACCTTCACCTACCTCTCCTACATGAGCAAGATTTTCCGCGCAGGTCGCTGTCTAATAAATCCATCTATAATATAAGCTATTTTTGTATAAAGATTTTTTACAGATTCGAGGTTTAAAGCTAAAAATTTGATTTGGATTCAAGGTTAAAAATAATTAAATTATGAAATCTTGAATTTCAATTATCTCTAATTATATTTATTTATTTATGATTTTATTAAGCATTTGTTATTTTATGAATGTGTGTCATAAATTGTCTTATAGGAGTGATCCTAAAAAAACAGTTTAAGTTTGGCATAAACCAGTGATATTGATTAAAGAATGTTTAGTAAAATCATTTTTACTATGATAATTGAATGATTTCAAACACAAATATTATGAAAGTTTTTTCAAGACTATACAAGGAGGTCAACAGTTCTCCAGTGTACCTTTTTTTTTCAAAAATTGTGTTATTTTAACCTAATGCATTTATTGCCTGACCCTTAGGCTACGTTTTGCAATGATTAAAATTGCTGACTGCCTTTGCTTGTTAAGGCATTTATTATATGCTTCTGACCACAAACAGGGCCTGTTCATCCATGTAGGAAACCTAGGCAGCCGCCTAGAGCGCAAAATTGAGGTTTTTTTTAAATTTGGGGATTTAAAAACATAAACTAAATAAAAGTTTAATATTTTGTGCACTACTAGTACCCCAGAGACCTTATACACAGATGTCGCATGCGAAGAATTTAATGACGCAGTACGATAACTGTACACACTGCAGCGCTGGCATAGTCAAGAACTCCAGGGTTTCCAAATTTGACCAAAAGATGGCAGTAGCGTATTTGTTAACAGTTAAATACAGCATGTTGTCTTTTTAGTTTATAGTTGTAAACTCAACTATGTGTTTGTTACATATAGTACGAGTTAGTTGTGTGTGTTACTTAGTACGAGTATTTGTGTTTGTTACTTAGTACGAGTAGTTAGTTATGTTTGTTTATTTATACAAAGTTATATTTTAGTTTAGTCTTACTTTTACAATGCCAGCAGGACATAAATGTGTTTATTTTAACTGCGGTAAAACTGCAAAAACATATCCTAACTTGAAAATGTATTACTTTCCATTAGACGCGAATAGAAGAAAAGAATGGATTGTAAACTCAGGTATGTAAACTTAATATTTTTACACTCTATAAAATATGTAAAATGTATACTAATATTTAAAAACAAATGATATAAATAAATAATTAC
>JAGFPH010000186.1:313901-347468 GCA_018207615.1 Philaenus spumarius | reverse complement strand
AAAATTTTACAGTTTATAGTACTTTAGGTCCCTAATAAACTATAAAATTTTAATCAAAATCGTTAGAGCCGTTTTTGAGAAAAGTTGATTTTTCCGTTATTTTAAGGGTTTTTATGGGAAAATTACCCTTAAAAATTAAAAATTCACAAAAATGAAAAAACGCCTGGAGATACCGTGGATAAGTACCTCCATACTAAATTTCATCAAAATCGTACGACTGGTTTAGGCTCTAGATCTGATAACATCCACACAGACACACAGACAGACATCACTCCGAAAACCACTTTTTTAGGTTCAGGGGGACCCAAAACGGATATTTCCACCAAAAACTCAAACTCGAAAATTTTGACGAATACAATACTTTCTCCATATACTATGGTATAGGGGGAGAAAGTAAAAATGAGAGGAAACCAGTTCATCATTGCTCTATTTAGTCCTAAACAGCCTTCTGAATTTGCGCTTTGCTAGCTGTACTGTTTATATTGTGCATCATATTGCATACAAGTTTTAAGTTTGAACATTGATTTTATCTTGGTATCAAAATTTTAAAATAAACAAAAGTTTTGTTCTTGCCTATCCTTTTTGTGTTTTCACTAGCATAATTTTATTCAAATTTCAAGTGGTAGGCCTATCTTCTAAACAATTCAAATTAGAAGAATTTGAAACCTCTGCAAGTTTCTTATTAAGTGTTTGAAGCAATTGAATATACTATCAGTCCTTCAAATCATACATCACTAAATACTTATAATATTTAAAATAATAACACTTTATTTTTTCCAAATTGATTTAAAGTACCGGTAGCTGTAAACTTTTCTCAAGCTGTTATTATTTAATTTGGGCTTTTAACACTTAATAAACTATCACAACAAATTAATACATTTTCTGTTCACTTGTGACCATGGTTCGCTTAGTTTTTTGTGAATATTTTGTTATAATTTAAACATTGTGTTAGATAAAATAAAACCTGAACACAAAATTTCACAACAAATATGTTTACTAACTTCAAACGCATTTCAACAACAATGTCGCCATCCTCAGTGATGCACGGACTACAGTAATAAAACTATAACTAACCTAACAGTGTGTCAACACACTATATTTATACAAAACTAGACATAAGTGGCCTAACAAGAAGGAGGCGTACCCTACAGTATAGGCCCCGATAAGCCTATAGGCCCTACGCGAAAGGCAGTGTCATAAAACTATGCTAAGGCCTATCGCCTTAGCACCAGCATCTAACTATAAACCACCGCCTATTGTTATTCAAATAGCTTAAGTTTGTCCTTATGTTTTGTTAAATATTAGTATTAGTTTAGTAATTTTGTTTAAGTTGTATTGTTATTGTTAAGCTATTTGAATAACGATAGGCGATGGTTAACGCCTTAGCATAGTTTTATGACAGGCCTCCTGTAGAATACGCCCCCTTCTGGTTAGGCCATGTTTGTCTAGTATTGTATAAATACGGTGCATTGACACACTGTTAGGTTAGTTATAGCTTGATTACTGTAGCCCATGCGTCACTCATTGAGGATGGATATTGTCACTTTTGGCGATATTGTCATTGAAACTCATTTGAAGTTAGTAAACGTATTTGTTATGAGATTTTGTATTCAGGTTTTATTTTATCTAGTTTTTTCTCACAAGTCAAGCTCAATGGTTATTTTTCGTGTTAGACTTTACTTAATTTTTATTGTATTTCTAGATTCGCTACTTTTTAAGAACTTTGTCAGGAAGAGTACAACTACCAAGCATTCCAGAAATGTTACAAGATATAGATGACGATATACAGAAGAAATGTGAGGATGGATTTAAGTTGAAACATTATCACAAATTAGGTCCAGGAAGAGTGAAGCCATATTTAGATAACCTAAGTGAACTCGGCCAGTATCCCCCTTTACCTCGTGTTATCTTTAGAATATTTGAAAATGTTATTAAAGATAGAAAAACAGACCTTGCAAATTACAGAAAAGTCGAGTATCGTGTAATCGATGATATAAAATACACTCGCAATGGGGTTCTAATAGAGTAAGATACAATCCAATACTTTCAAGATGTAACTTTGGAAATATTTACATTGTGAAGGTTTTATTCATAAATTTATTCTTGAATTCATATTTAGTCATTCCAGTTACGTGGGAGTTAATGTTTATTTATTAAACTGTACCAGGACTTTATAAATAATAGTGACAATGGTTCTCTCACTCTGTTTGTATTTAGACATCTCAGTTCTAGGATTCTAGTTCTGGATTCTTCTTTATCAATTAATTAACTAGGTACAATACCTGTTTTTTTGTCTTATCCAATCCTAAAATCACTTGGTGATTACCGCGGTTTCAGGTAACCTAAGTACCCATCTAAGTTACCCGAAACCGCGTAATCACCAAGTGGTTTTAGGATTGGATAAGACAAAAAGCAGGTATTGTACCTAGTTAATTAATTGATAAAATTCTCCAATCCGTGGGCTAACATGTTGAAAAAACAAAATTCCTCTTTATATTTTTAGGTTAGTCAACGTAGGCCTAGTCCTCTAGGTTCATGTTTTCTGTTTAGTTTATATATTTATTATGTGTTGGCTTTACTTTTTTTTTTCTTTTTTTTTTATAATGAGAGTTAATTTATCCTCATAAAACATTGTGTATTATTTCCTTGATGATGGCAAATGACCGAACGAAAAATGTTTGAAATATGATCAATCCATCATTAGAAACTAATTTTTAAACCAGAACTGAAATAGTATATTACTTTACAAGCCCAGTAAGTAGGGTTTTATCTGTGCGATTACGATAGTTATGGGATTTTCAAGCAAGCTCGGAAATACTTAACGGGCAAGTTACGTTCGATACTTTTCATTATACTTCACCGAAAAAGTAACATACTTTTAATCATAACATCTTTTTGTTTTAGAAAATATCATACCTTAACCACTACGTTTACTCTTGTTTCAGGTTTTGGAACTAAACTGTGATAAATAAATGTGTTTTTGTTATAATCAGCAGTTTAAATAAAACTGCAATATGAACAGGTAAATAAAACAGCTGTTTTCAGTGTTGTATAATAAATGTTACAAAAGTAACAATCATTTTATTGAAAGTGGTTGTAGCACCAACCTCGTTGGGTCAGTTTCAGAAGGTATGATCACATATATACAACTTTTACTGACCTAAAAGTGTAAGTGGCACTTCATACCTACTGTATCATACTTAAAAATTATGTAATCCCACAATTGCAAAAGGATATGAGCAGAGAATTATTTCCAAGGAAAATAGTGTAACATACATTTCCATTGTGAAATATCAGGTACCTCAATTGCCCAATGGTGACTTGGGATAGATACAGTGGTTGTATTTAACTCCGTTTGATTTCTTAGTGTAATTACATACGGGACATACAAGTGTCCACATTGAAACTTTGTCAATAAAACTTTAAAGAAGTATTGCATTAAATAATGTACAACAAAATTCTATAAGTTGTTTACTTTTTTCATAATTAAACATTAATTTTGTTATTAAATATAAGACTTACCGTCTTCAATATTCCATTTTTTCATCGTTGAACGACTGCCGTTTCAGCTATTCAGCCATTCTGAAGCTTCTTTTCAGGTTTTCCTTCGTCCTATTACACATAAACAAAAAACACTTACACGCCCGTATTAATTTTAAAAACCCAATTGATTCATGAGTCGACTACATTTGATGTTGTCTCGGTGCGTACTGACGTTTATGTAATATGACGAAGAGAAACCTGAAAAGAAACTTGAGAATGGCTAAATTGCCGAAACAACCGTCGTTCAGCGACAAAAAAATAGAATATTGAAGACGGTAAGTCTTATATTTAATAATTAATATATCAATATTCGGAATGGTGACTAACAATTGTTATAATTAATTTTGTATAAGTTATTTTCAAATACCCAACATTTTAAAACCACAAACTAATCAGTTTAACACTTGGAGTAAGCCCAATATCTCTGTTGTCAACCTTTTCTTTCAAATGCATGAAGAGGTGCCTAATGCAAGTTGTACATTTGACTAGTCCAAAATTTCATGGAAATCTATCTAGCCGTTCAAGAATGAAACAGTAAGAGAAACAGGCAACTTTTTACCTTCGGATAAAAGTATGACGATCCAATTATTACTTTGTGGACAACACAGCCAGTGGCAGATTCAAATATATGTTTTTTGATAAATAAACCAAAAACTACAACCGTTTGGAAAATTATGACAGTAAATTTCTAGATTCATCACTAAACACAAAGTCAAAGAAGCTTGAAATTCAGGTACCAAGGATTTCTTTCAAAATGAATAACTCCTCCAACATTGTAGGTACATATCTGAAATATTAAAATAACATTAAGAACAATAAAGATTGTAATCATTACAAAGAAAACATTTGTATCATCAATACTTTGTAAATTAATAAGAACAAGTAAACATTATTTTTTTACATAACTAAGTGTTGAACTGAATGATGTAATTAGTACTGTTTAAAAATGATTTTGTATGCCTTCCACAGCATTATAAAGTCTAGACTATAATACAAATTTATTTGAGGCAGCAATCTGTGGGACTAAACCATCTCTTTACCTCAATTTTACACTTTAAAGTCGAGTGCCATTTAGCGATGGCAGCAGATCCCACCGGTTATTCAGTTTGCCTATTGAATTGCATTACAGTACTTCTGTTTATTTTGTTTCATAATCCTTAACATGGTGCAACCTAGTAAGAATTTTTTTAATTAAATATCGATCATTCAGAATTATTGTCATCTAATCTACTTCTAATCCCATCCCATATTGTGATTAAATGTTTCTTATGAAGTGAAATATGTTCAAAAATAGGTGATAAACAGAATGAAAGTAAAATTACTTACCTAATTCATAAATTGAGTTGAGAAAGTGACCAATTATATCATTGTATATTATGAAGTATATTAGCATGTAACTATCTTGTTGCACAATTTGTTTGTAGATCTGTAAAAAATATTGTAATATTTTCAAATATAACATTAAATTTAATACTTTTAGAAATTTTATAAAATACAATAAATATATATAATAAATTTATTCAATTACATTGATTTTTTAACATCAGCAACCGCCAGACTCTGTAGTTATTAAGTGAAGTATAAATTTAACCCTCAATGTGTGTAGCATTCATTGCATATATATAAAACAAACTTGGTTTGACATATATATTATTTTTTTTTAATTTTAATTTTATTATTGTACAATCAGTTAACAGACTATAATTAGATTAGCTAAAGAGAAAGTGGCGTAATGAAGATAGAAGAGCCACTGCCCTGCAATTCTTCCTAGTCAAATAGCATGTCCTTCCGCTTCAGTCTTCTGACGGAACATGGAGTTAACAACAGCCTGGCAAGAGGGTTAGGATGTCCCGAAAGACGCTTCATGTGACTCCTACTTCGACGAACAATTTCCTCTTGGATCGTTGGCATCTACAGATAGTTATGGATCTCAGAGAGACGAGTATATTATGGTGGATTCAAAATAACTCGTAGAATGTTATTTTGGGCCCTCTGCATGCATTGTATAGTGCCCTAAAGTTCATTGCAATGGGTCCAAATAGGTTTGAGGATTAAACAATAGACTAAACGTTTGTTGTTGAGAGACAGAGCAGATTGTCTACCTAGGAGCCAAAGTAGGTTTCTGAAACGATTGTTGATCGCATCTCTCTTGTTCCTGACATGATTTTTCCAAGTCAAAAGACGATCATAGTAGAATCCAAGATACTTGACACCACTTAACTAACCAGGCATTTGTAATGTCCAATTGTCGTTGCAATACGCTGCTAGCTTCGTCTGAACCATTACTACACAAGAGGAAAGCAGTAGCATCTGCAAACGTTGCAACAGTAATGCCTGGTAACTGTGGCATATCATATTCGAAGATATTGTACAACACAGGGCCCAGTACTGAGCCCTGTGGAACACCTGCGTAGCAGTTATAGAGGGCAGACCTTGGCTCACCATGCTTAACCTGAAAGACTCTCCCAGATAGATAAGAGTCCAATACCAGGAACATCGAATGGGGCAAAAATTTCTTGTTCTTGCACAGCAGACCCTCGTGCCAGACCTTGTCGAATGCCTGCTGAACATCCAAAAATGCCGCTGAGCAGTACTCCCTCTTCTCTAAGGCCTGTCTTATAATATGGTAAACCTTGTGAGCCTGCTCGACAGTAGAATGGCGATTATGAAATCCAAACTGATGATGCGGAATTAAATGAGACTCTTCAACACTCTGCATGATTTTTGGCAAAAATAATCTTTTCGACAGCACAAGAGTGAGGGTAATGGGGCGATATGAACTGGTATCACTGGGTGATTTTCCATGTTTGTGGATCATGATTATCTGTAAACCCTTCCATATAGTCGGAAAGTAAGAAAGCCTAAGAATTGAATTAAAGAGATGTAACAAGAACACCAAACACTTCCCAGGAAGTTCTTTCAACACTTTTGGGGTAATCAGGTCAAAACCGAGGGCCTTATTATCCTCCAGCGCAGCTACTGTTCTACTAAGATCTTTGAGGGTAATGGGTCTTATTAAGAGAGGCACAGCTGGAGGTCTTGACCAAGGCCAAAAGAAATTTCAGAAACTATAACATCAATATTAGAATCATTGGGTCTAAAGACTGAAGAGAGGTGAGCAGCAAACGCTTCGGCCTTCTCAGCGTCAGTACGTGCCCAAGAGGTTCCTGATTTGACAAGAGGAAAAGATTTCTGTGGCTTCTTGTAATTTTTTGAAGCCCTCCATAAAGAATAATCACCATGGGCTGAGGGTGACATATGTTCCAGCTTATCCTTTAGAGTTTCGTTAGCGGATTGAGAGCAACTGTTTTAGCTCTTTAGGTGCACGATTTAGTAGCATTTTGTCAAGGGGGTGGTGGGATTGCTGCCAGAGCTTTCATAATCTATGTTTTTCTTTGATTTTATCCCTAATAATTGAGGAAACCATTTCCCCAGATTGCCTGTTCTTCAACTCAGGGGAATTAGTCCATGCTGAGACTTGGATAAGATTGGTAGTGTATACGCAAGCCTGGTCAATGTCATCAGCACCATTTAATGGAACACTGAGATTCACAGCTCCATCCAGAAAGTCCCTGAAGGAATGCTAATCAGTTCTACAGTTGGAGAGAGACTCATAACCACTATTTCGAGTTGAAATCCTAGTACCAACAGTAAAAATAATAGGTGAATGGTCAGACGACCCTTCGAAGCTAGATTCAATGGTTGTATACAAGTGAGAGATATTTTTTGTTATAAAGAATCTGGAATTTTATGCGAATCAGTAGGCCAATAGGAGGGCTCTCCTGTTGATAAGGGAAGCAGATGGTTGCTGACAATACTCAGCTTCAGCTCACGTCTGCGAGTTACAGTAGTTCGTGAACCTCAGTAGGAATGTTTCGCGTTCCAATCTCCACCAGCTATAAAACGATCGCCAAGAGTTTTAAAGTAATTAGTAAACATATCCTCACTTACTATGTGCCTAGGAGGACAATAGCAAGCCGAAAGAGTAACAGCACCAGCTTGTTCCTGCACCTCAACCGTAGTAACCTGAAGGTAATTAGTTGAAAATGGTTCTAGTAAACAATGCTTCGGAGCTTGTTTGATCACAATGGCTGAACCGGCATCAGCTCTTCCATCCGGATGAGAAGTGAGGTATGTACAATATCCAGGAATTTTAATACAACTCCATGTTGTAACATGTGACTTTTGTGATCAGTACAACATAAAGTTTGTTATTATTGATGAAGGACACTAACTCAAGCCTATTCGGAGAGAAGCCATTGATGTTCCATGCAGGAATTCGCCGTCATCTATTCATTTTGTTAACTAGGTTAGTAATAAGTCCTTAAAGGATACTTATTTGTTGATTTAAAAGCTCTACCTTATCGCTTTGCATTAGTAAAATTTTTTCCATCATCACCAGATTGATGATTCGTACCAGGTTTAGGATTCTCCCCTCTCGATACACCACGCGTAGCTTGTGCATAGATTGCGCTAGGACTTCCCGGTTGTTTGGATGCTCCAGAGCACATCTGAGAGCTAGGGTCAGCTGAGCCAAGTGAAATTGAAACAGTGTGTTTCGGGGCTCTTACAATAGGTTTCCTAGCTTTCCTTGATAAATCTTTGTACAACTGACAACCTTTGAAATTTGCTGGGTGTTCGCAAAAGCATAATGCACACTTAGCAGGAGAATTTCGATCCTTTATCTCACACTCAGAAGTTTTATGGCCCTCTCCACATTTAACAAACCTGTAGGACCTCGTACAATAGTTCTTTGAATGACCGTTTTGCTAACAGCGATGACATTGAACAGTGAAGTTTGATTTCCGTGGATCTTCTATTATAACTTGTTGATGAAATATATACTTTATATCTTTCACAGCCTTGTTATTGACACAACTGATAACTGATATTGGACATCTGAAATAAATATCTTTTCATGTATGTATTTTTAAAATATTCAAAGCTTAGTAATATTGGTTTTAAGTCAGGTTAAGCTTAGACCAAAGTAAATATTAAATTAAATTATGTGAGCGGAGCAAGGATGGAATTAGTGAGCTAAGCAGTCGGAGGTCTCCTTTAGCATATTAATACATTTAATTTTTTTAAAGTAATTTACCACAACACTACTGCATATATATATTGGATCATACAGATAATTTAAATAGGTAGCCCAGAAAAAGCAATACCAAAAAACATCAGCAAGTATATTGAAAGAGGAAAATAGTTGGGGGATAGTATTCTTAGAAAAATAGTAATTAAATTTCACTTTTCCAATATGGATTACTAATTTAGTTACCTGCTGCAAGTATTATAATGATGTGAGATATGAATAAGTATTTTTAGATATACATTTGACGGAATAAAATGTATGGGAAACGTCTTAATAAAGTTAAAAACTATTGCAGATAGAAACTTACAACTTTGAGAGAAGCTATATAAATAGTTCTTAAAATTAACCAGATTCCGTCACTTAATATTTTGTCTACACTACAATATCATTGATGTAATACAAACCCTTAAACTAATTCTTAAAATCCAACTCTCAAGCAAAACTGAATTCAAGAGATTACTTTTACATACCTAATCATACATTTCAATCACTATTAAATATCCCCCAATTCGGTTTAAATAACACAAAGAACTGAATTTACTACTTTAATCGCATTCACAAAGTTACCCTCACTTTTAATAATCTTCTTTGGTTCCCGGGTAGTACCTTCCTGTTACGTTCTCTCCCTCACAGGAGCAGCCTTAGGTACTTTTCAAGTATAACCAAACCACTCGAGTATTCCTGACTCAAAGTTGAACGTAAATAATTATGTTTTTATGAGTTTTAACTTGGAGAAGCTTCTTTCCCTGCTGGCAACTGAGACTAGGAGAATCAATAATATTTGCAGTACAACAAAAATGTTGGTGAGAGTGTCAATATAACCACGCTTGGTTATGAAGGACAATGCTTCAGCAGGGTGACTTCTTGGAGGCAAAACTGCAATCGACGAAACAAAACCTAAGTCTTTTATGCCAAATAGTTTGTGTTTTGGTTCTATTTTTTTTTTTTTCTCTTGTAAACTATATTCACAAAGTTTACCGCGAACGCCCATGTTGCGGGGGTGCGCCTTCGGTGACACCCGTGGCGTGGCAGTTGCTTAGTTCACTTATACCTCGGGCCGCCCTTGCTCCCTCACTTCACTACCGGTCAACAGACCTGGTTTCTTGTTTCTCCCTCCTTTTTATAACTTTTCCCCCTTCTCAGTTTTACTTGTTTTCTATTGCTCTACTTATTCTACTTGCTTGGTATGTCTTAATGTGTACTGTGTTCTATCCACATCTTACACAATTTGCCATACCCTGGCAATTCTTATCCTAAACATCTTCTTGTTTTACTAAACCTAAACTAAACCTAGTGACCTACTAAAACTGACTTATGCCTCCTTGCAAAACAGACGTGATATGTCAAAAATAAAATACATATAATGATAATGGTTTATGTATTTTTTTTACTATCTACAAAATCTATCTACAATATGCTATAAGTCATAACTGTTATAAAGATAAAACATTTTCTCACCTACATCAAAATGGACCAAGTGTTAATGGTTTTAAGAGAAAAATACAAAATAATTTCAACATAAGATCTAAAAAAGGCCATTCAGCAACAATTCATAGTTTAATTACCCGAGCAACATTTGAAGGCATAAACCTGATAGGCCAGTCGGTAGAGGTAATTTTAGACCAAAAGTTCCAGTAATTTACAATACGGCTGATTTTTTTTACAAGTACATTCAAGTATGTAGATTAACATAAAAAAATTTTACCATTCTATCGATTTCCCAAAGTCGAAAAAAAAATCGATTATCATTTTTTTTCGATTATCCTTAATATTTCGATCTGGGATGAAGATAGAGAAAAATAAAAAATACCACCGTGTAGGGGAGGTATTTTTCAACAAAAAAGGTCATGTGTATTTATTTCGTCCGAGCAATGGTTTGTCTGGAAAATATTCGATAATGCAGGTATGTATTTTGCAGCAGGGGAAATCACTAAAAGGGGACATCATCTTATTCATATATTAAGCGTTGGCTCATTCTAAATTGGCTGAATTTTAATATATCGAATTGAAACTTTGTATAGGAGTTAAAATATATATTTTAAACATTTATGCTGAGTCTCAGCTTGTTATCTTGAAAATTACCCGATCTAGGAGTCGATTTCGATTATCGATTTTAGGAGTACCGGACCCACGAACTAATTTCAATCTATTCCAGTTTAGTCAATTTTTGGAATATCAACATCAAATTTGTTTTACAAGTTGAGTACACCAGTATAAATGTTCTTAGTAAGTATAAACGATTTTTTTCATGTTATTTTTAAAAACGAGGCGCTTGTAAATAGTCTTCTGTTTTACCTATCTCGTTTTAACTATAACACCTTTGGATTCAATGACTCCATTTTCAACATTTTTGAACATATCGATTTAAAAATTGGTACAGAAGTTAAAAACACAATAGTTTTTTGCTATACTTATTTTAAAAACTATATTTAAAAAATTGACTAATCTGCAGCCGATTTACTCAAGCGTTTTGATGAACAATCTAAAAAGGTCTAAAATCATACTTTTTTAAGTTACTTGTGCTTTGAAAAGCAAATAATAAAAAAGGTTTATACTCCTTGAACTTGTTTTGAATATATAAATTTAACTTGTAAAAAAACTTTCAGGTTGATATTTTGAAAATTCTCTAAACTGGAGCCGATTAAAATTAGTTCGTGGGTCCGGTACTCCTAAAAGCGAGAAACCCATTGATGAGTCAAGTGGCTCTAGATCGGGTCATTTTCAAGATAACAAGCTGAGACTCAGCATAAATGTTTAAAATATATATTTTAACTCCTATGTCAAGTTTCAATTCGATATATTAAAATTCGTCCAATTTAGAATGACCCAATGCTTCATATATGAATAAGTGTCCCCTTTTAGTAATTACCCCTGCTGCAAAATACATACCTGCATTATCAAATTTTTTCCAGACAAACCATTGCTTGGAGGAAATAAATACATATGATCTTTTTTATTGAAAAATACCTCCTCTACACGGTGGTATTTTTATTTTTCTCTATCTTCATCATAGCTCAAAATATTAAGGATAATCGAAAAACATATGATAATCGATTTTTTTTTTCGACTTTGGGAAATTGATAGACTGGTAAACTTTTTTTTATGTTAATGTACATACTTTAAGGTACTTATAAAAAAAATCAGCCATATTGCAAATTACTGGTAGTTTTAACCTATACCGACTGGACTATGACTTATTTTTATAGTCACTATTGAAAAAAAAAAAACACAGGATGGTGAATTGAATTAATATGAACTATAATTTTTCAATAATAATAATTTCACTTGAAGTTTAATGTATGCTTTCTCAAAACTACATATCTCGGTGACTATACATAATAAAATTATGAAATATTTGTTTAGTTATATATAACAATATATATTTTAATTGGACACTTTTGTAATTTCAATATCTCTTATAGTTTTTTAGAAAATAATTATATAAAAGTAAGGATTTTCAAAAAAAATATTTTTGGGGGAAATGTTTTCCCGATATGGATATTAAAATATACAATTAATTTAATGGAGAACAAAGTGTGTATTGAGTTTTTGAATAACGCTATATTACTTTTCTAATTATTCAGGTTTTTGTAGTTTCCAAAATGATTTTCCTGAATTGATAAGAGAATACTCACTGATAAAGCACTAATCTTAAACCATTTTAGAAAATCGTGTTTGAGCATTTCCAGATTTTCGATTACAAGCCGTTTCTTTTTTTAATTTTCTAGCTGAAAAACTTTTGAACAAAATGATATAAAAGTTTTGCATTTTTAAAGACTAAAGTCCATATTGTCACTTACTTTTTCTCCAGGAAGATACCTCTGAAAATGCACATCTAATCAAGTAAATACTGTTGATTCAAAGACAAAAAAACTTGTTTTTTTTAATAAATTAAAATATTTGATGAAATAAATTTATGTATCTAGGCCTAGGCTCATAACTGAAAAGTTGTAACTTTATAGTTTTCCATATCTCCGGCATATTAATCCAAAAAAAGCATAACTTCTTTGTTATGTATTTAAATAGTTGTTAATAGGCCTCAATTTTCCATACGGCCAGAATCGAGAAATAATCTGTTATTATTATTTTAATAAATAAATAATGCTTCTATCTTTTGGTTGAAATTATTTATGGAGAAACGGGAGGAGTTTTTGATATGGTGGGGGGGGAAATTTTGAGATTTAAAAAAGTACTTTTTTAGTTTTAATTTATTAAATCGGATTTGATTATTCAAAAGAAAGGGAAGATAGAATGCTGAAGATAGCGAGGAGAAAGTGCTTCCAAAAATTTCGGCCTAGGGCGCAACAAAGACTATGTCCGGCCTGATAGTGGGGTGACACAGCCATCATTCAGGACGTGGTATCTCTAAATATTTGTTTGACTGTGCACCTTCAGTTTACGCTCACTAGAACACATAGAGCAAGGTTTTTTGTTATGAGCTACTTTCAAACCCAAACCTACTGACTCGTGCAGAAAGATTTTTAAAACGATGATTTACTTACCTTCCTTTGTATTTATCTTTTAGAAATGCTTTTGTTAATTGTCTCACTCCTCAATAAACAAATTCATAGCCATGACATAAAGTCAAGAAATTACTTTCACATGGCTACAAAAAGAAATGCTAACATTTTTCTATACTGTGCAACCAGATCTTCATACCGTAATTTAAATTTAAAAGGAGTTAAGTTTTTTCAGCTCCAAATATTAATTAAAGTTTATTTTAGTGTAACTATTTACATAGTGCCACATCTCAGCAACCATGAAAACTATGGATTTGACACTAATACTAGTATTTTTACATAATCTTTGCATTACTGGAGTGTTTTTACTTACAATACAATGTTTTTACTTACAAGTTAAGTGCTTGATTTGTGACGGTATGCACCGGTACTTCTGATTGGGTAGAGGGGAATATAAAACATAATATTATATTTAGAGCAGGTTGAAGCGTTGTAAAACTAGGTCTACTTGGTGCGTAACTCGACACTACTTTATCTAGCTGTATGAAGGTGGCCAGTTGACTCATCTTCTCCCCGCCACGCCCCTCTGAGTCCGAGCTTTGGAAAATTTTATAAATTGCAAAGTAAAACATCTAGGGTTTTATCTTTTTTTAAATATTTTTAAGTATCTACGTTCAAATTTACATGTGTTCTGCTTAACTGCCTTCTTGTAACAAATCGTGATTTCAGAAAGAATATAAATTTAAAAATAATAAAACATGTAATAAAAGATTGTTTAATTATGGTACTTACTTCCGTCTTGTGACTTATTGTAGCTTTTTTTAAAAGTTACGCGTTTCGGAACTATGTTCCATCTTCAGATAATCACTCTTGAGAGATCGTTAGCACATTAAAACACTAAAAACACATAAACATACATATAAATTAAATACGAACAAAACTACACGGTGGGTGTACACCAACGGTTCACAACGGTTCCCGGACTACTGATAAGCGATGGCTTGACCAGTATTGTCCAATGTCTTATCTCCCAACGTCATCGCAGTGTCATACAATAAGTTGGAACGGAAATTAAGTTTCTCATTTAGTAAATCATTTCCGTTTTCTTTGAAAGCTTTATAAATTTCGTATTCTTCAACAGCTTATATACAGAAGTAGGCCTACATTTATATTTTGAAAAATCTTAGCAAAATTGAGATTGCTGAGGTAAGATGTCCACAGTTTATATACTTTTTAAGTGGTCAGAAAAGCATTAAAATAACGTTTTAAGAAGTCCATATTTCAAAATTTGTCCACCCCCCTCCTCTACAAGCCCCCCTCCTCTAGTTCAAAGTACCTCTTTTTTTTTAAATCAAGCACTGCAACTAACTAACTTACATCTGCTCCCCGTTTTCCTTGATTGAACTGCGGCTGTTTCGGCTTTTGTCAGCCATAGTCGTGTGCACCATTCAGTAGGCTATTTTCTACTTTGTCAATATTTTTAAAAACAAACATTCATATACATTTACAATCTTTTGACATATATTTAACTTTGAGTACCTTAAAAACACTAATACTTTATACACACTGTTACATTTAAAACACAAAGAGTACTTTTGTGTCAAACTTAATGTCTTAAGAGACTAGCTTCAATAATTTCCGGACAAGAGTAGGCTGTGGTGGTTTATAGTATACTGGCCGGATTTAATCTCAATTATTATCTAATTCTAATCATGATAGTAAATCAAATAGTAGGTTAGATTGAAAACTTTGTTTGTCATGTAGTATATCTGTCGGTATCACTTTCCCGTGTGTGTAAATTTTATATTTTATCGTCTATGTATTTTCCTTTATGGCAAAATTTCCATAATTGTCTGAATTTTCTTGTATAATATAATAGTATTAATTCGTTAGTTTTCTGATGAGTTAGTTTGCTGGATTCAATAGGGTGATTTTTCAAAATTAGTAACGGTACGTTGGTGTATAAATTTATAATAACTAAGAGATATTAGTTTTTACTGTTGTAGAACTTTTAATTTATTGGTTTTGTATAATATGAAATCTACAGTATTTCTAATTCTATGGTTATTCTTAGTTTATTAGCGAATTTCTATAGGAAAAATGAGCTATTGCAGTGGCCTTATGGTGAGACCCAAGGTCGGGAGTAGCAAATGAGCACCGATCATGGTCCCCAGAACACGTTTTGGGGTGTAAAAAAAATTCATATTTATATATATGTATATATGTGTTCGCACTCTAGCGGCCGCATTTTAAGTCCGATTTGGTCCAAGTGTTGGTTGTCTATGTGGCTCGGACGAGTTCGTTAGCCAAAAAAATCCAACAACCGGAAGTACGTTTTTTGACCGGAAGTAACTATTTTTTTAGATTTTACTACGAGAATGAAAATTTTTTAGAGTTTTTCTAACAATATAAATGTAGGATGTTATTCTGCGCATTTTGTTTTTTTACGCGACCTTATAGCTCGCTTGGTTCCCCCAAAATCGACAAAAACGTAAAATACCATAAAAAGTACCCAGTTCAAAGCCAAGTGATGAAAACTCGCAAGGCCACTAGGAGGAAACAAATTCTACTAATATATTGCGTACATACATACAGCTGTTCAACGCCTTTGTGAGTAGACCTATTTCCCAAATTGTTGGTTGAAACCCTAAATCATAGGCATATAAACTTAATTTTGGAAATTTGCTCAACTCACGTCAGCGGTCCAGCTGCGTGGTCGATTTATTTATAAACCTTCAAGTCCATGAGATAATGGACATCAGGTATGTACGACAGGTAAAACGAACACCAGTATGTTTGTACTTACGCAACCTGAGTTGGAGCAGACTGGAGAACACTTTTAGTCTCTCGGCTGCTGTACTTTCCCCTTCCTTAGTTTATACTTCGGCTAGAAAAATGTGAATTACTTCAACCAAAAATAAACTTTAATCTAAGGTTAATTAAACGATACAAAGATGATTAGTTAAATAAAAAGTAGCATAAAAATATAGAAAGAACAAATTTCTTCCATAATTTGCCAATTTATCACATATAAAATATTGGGATTTGGGTTCAGGTATTACAATGAAATAACTGACCACTGCTTAACAATAAACATATTTATTAAAAACATGATGTTATAACATTATCAATGAAAGAAACAACAAATCAATATACTGTATTAACAAAATTATTTTTCCTTTAAGCATTCATTAATAATTGTTTTTGAAATTGAGCTATTAATTACTAAAACTTTGATGGCCTCTTTGAAGTATTTTCCATCTTTTTGGACTTGAGCTGAACATGGTAAAACATTCCTGACTCACAAACTTGCACTTTATGTATCATATTTGACAAATTTTAGATCTTTTAACATAACATTTTTGAATTTATAAAGTTTTAATTTTTTTAGCAACCTATCCAGGCCATCCCCTCCTCTCACTGGTTATAACAACAGTGTATACTAATAACTAGCACAACCATCAATGCATGAAAAATGAGTTTCTAGCTCGTTATTATGACATGTGATTCCAATAGTGGTTACCCAGAGATGATAAAATCATAGACTATGAAATATAAAATCAATAAATCAAGGCTCAAAAGTTGTACATTTCTTACATAATGTATAAATTTGTCTTAACTCCTTTTTGTTGTAACAAGACAGTTTACACGCCATTCATTTTAGTTGGTATTTTGTGTGAAAGTAGTTTAGTTTTCAGTAATAAAATTAGAATTAAACTTTTTTTAAGAAATTGTTACTGAGTGTATTACAGTAATAGTTATTCTCATAAAACTACTAACAAGTGTTATACAGTTGCTTATATTACTTATAAACTGTCAGTCTTTTGTACATTAATTTTATGATATGAGTAAAAAGTTAATGTGATAATAATGTGTTAAGATAAAAAGATAAATTAATCCAATGCAATATGGGCTATGTACATAAAATAATAAGATACCATTATTGATATACAATTCAAACAATACATTTAGATACATTTTTAAGTTTAGAAAAAATTTAAGGTGTGGTGCCACTGAATCTAGACTTTATTCAAATGGAGCTAAGAAGGAAACTTGTTCCATTATTTTAAATTAAAGATGAGTCCAGTTCCCCACCACTACTATAATTCCACATGAACCTATAATCTTCAACCACATAATATATCCTTTCATGCAGTCTTTACATTCCTTATTAAGGGTCGGCTCTAGTAAAACAGAAAGCAACCTGCGACTCCAGCGCTTTACCCTATAGCGGCGGTAGGTTACGCGGACATTGCTCATCCTAAATCCATTTAAAACCCGCAATTATTCAAATAGCGTTTTTTTTTAAATACCAAACTCTTAGGGACAAATTTCTTCATCCGAATGGCTTGGTAATTTTTCGCTATAATTAATAGTTACAACGTAAAATAATATTTAAAATCACCTTATAGCGGCGGTAAGATACACGGATATTGCTCAGCCTAAATCCATTTAAAACCTGCAATTGTTCAAATAGCGTTTTAAAAAAATACCAAACTCTTGGGGACGAAATTCTTCATGCGAATGGCATGGTAGTTTTTCGCTATAATTAATAGTGACAACATAAAAAAATATTAAAAATCAATGTTTTAAATTGTTAATAAATATTAAACAAAATATTTTTCTAAGTTTTTAAAAAGCCATTTGCATGCATATTGACCATAGCTTTAAAATGAAATATCGTTTATAATTTTCCAATCAAAAATAAAGGAAAAATTTGGAATAAGTTTTAGTACAATTTTCTGCCAATCCTAACTTAACACTTTCACTAAAGTTTGTCCAATTCCTAAGACAAACTTTAGTGAAAGTGTTACGTTAGGATTGGCAGAAAATTGTACTAAAACTTATTTCATGGATCCTAGCAGATATAATTTGTAGAAAAATTTGGATTTTAATTTAACATTGGTCTTATGGAGTGTCAGCCAACATGGCTGACAGCTAGAGCCGACCCTTAATAGGCAAGCAGAGAAAAATTATTCAGACTGTAAATTATTGAATTGATCCTCCGCAATGGGATTTTATACAATACAGAAAATATAGTAAACCACTTCCTTTTCTTCTTTTGCACTTTTAGTATACATAAAACATTTAAAAAAATAATTCTATTATTTCAACAGTATGTATGTTGTTTTTGGCAGAATCAAAACATTTTAATTAAGTAGCACAAGATCTACGGTCAAGGTTTTCAATCGAACTCAGACAATGAAATGCTGTAATGGCTCCAAATCCAGTCTGGATTCAATTGCACCTTTAAGGTTTATAGAAACAGTGGCGGATCCACGGGGGGGGGGGGGGGGGGGGGAAAACATCCCCCCCCCCCCCCCAAAAAAAAAAAAGAAAATAGGAAGATAGGTATACATTTTTATGGCAAATATCTTAGGTACATATTACAATCACATTACATCTAAAAGTCACAAATATTGAATTGCAACCAACCCGATATTTTGAACTCAAGTGCTTGTTTTATCAGCCTGTACTAATATTATATGCTGAAGCGCTGGGGTAAAACGGCCAGACGATGGCGCAGCGCGAGTAAGCGTCTACTGTCCAGCCTAAGACTATATGGTTCTCGGAATTATGCATCAACAATCCGTATAGTAGGCATAATTTTTTGAATTTGATAATCTGTATTATTATTTTTACAAAATTGAGAATATACGCATAGTTAATTATGTTACCTAAAAAATGTTTTCAAAGATGTAGATATAAAGAGAATTTATTGCAGTACAATACAATAATGCAGTGTTACTTTCAGAATTACAATGTAATCACTTTTTTTAATGCAGGTCTTTGATATATTTGTTTTTTACTCGCGTTTCCGACAAAGTACTATTTATAGGCTATTTTATAAAGTATTATACAGTGTATAATTCTTTGCAAGAATATCAAAAGGAGTCCATGCCAAAATTAACTACAGTAATCAATGTAGGACTAAGCAACATAGATTATTATTATTGGTAAAAATCTTACATGAAATTCATGTTTTTTTTTTTTACCGAGCAGTACTAAATATTTGTGACAAAGATGTTTTCTCCATTATCCACACGCATATTCAAGTTCTGTGTACCTTGCCAGTCAGCAGTGCAAGTGCAGAAATGTCACTTCTTCCTTAGGCTGTGTTATACAAGCACTGTTAGCGCTGCGTTTTCAACGTCACATCAATGTCAGTTTATTAGGTAAATGGAACTCAAGTATTCCATGTTATAGGAGTGCTATAGACGCTGGTGAATCCGCGTTAACCGGGCGCTATTAACGCCGAACTAAGTTATATGGAGTGCTGTCAAAGCGCACTCGCAGTCGCAGCACAGACCAGAGAGGCCCCAGTAGTCAGAAATAATGACTTTGTCCAGGTTCTAGTTATTACTGTTTATTTCAAAGTGGTTGTTGTGCACTTCAAAGTGACAAAATGTTTGACACTGAAAAATTATTTACGCTATCGAACAGCAGCCAGCCACCTCTTTATGACGTTAAGTCAAAGGATTATAGCAATAAATAATTGAAAGCTAAATGCTGGAATGAGGTTGGTGAAATAATGCCCTATTGTCTATCCTTCCTCCTACACAATTCCTCAAATGTTTATACTATTTTTAATGCACCTAGACAGCCTAACTGAATGGTGTCCATCTTGGAAGCGAGTGACGCCATGTTGACGACACGTTACGACCAGCTTTCAACGTTATAACTTGGGAATTTAATCTGGTTTTCTGCGTTATCAACGCGGCGCTAACAGCGCCCATATAACATGCCACTTGAACCATATACTTTAAGGCACTTGAAGTAGTGGACAAGAACTACCATGGTTCAGAAAAGGTTGGTTGGATTGGCTCTCTTATATATATATACACCATGTTATAGCCTACCTATTGAACCCAACCAAGTGATTGAGATTCGAAAAATCAGGAGGAAACCAAAGACTTTCTTTATAGTATTATGCTTAAGTACAATCAATATAAATTTAACTTCAAATGTTGTTATTTTAAGCTAAAAAGTCACCTGTTCATTAATAGTTAATTAGGATCAAGCTTGTTTCTTTGAAGTCAAAGTTGTAAAAGTCTACTCTTTAAACATCTGCAGTTCTGTTCAAATAATTAAAAGGTTTACTATTGTACAAAATCTGAATAGTAAGATTTAAAAAATCTTATAAAACACATAAAATACTGAAGGAAAATTTTAACATGAAAATTCTCCTAAATTGGTTAATTTTAGTTTGATAATTTCAAACTACATATCCTCTAACCCCCCCCCCCCCCCAGAAATTTCCCCTCCCAGAATGATGCCCTGGATCCGCCACTGTAAAGAAAACAATACAAAATGCTTCCAAGCAATAAAGGAATTTGTCAAATTTGAACAAGCAGATTTCGAAAACTTAAAACTAAGTAACAATGGAATACAACACTATAACAAGTTTGTACAACATAAATTAATAAAACATAACAATATTACCCCAATTCCTGATTATTATCACATTTATTAAGAGGTGTTGTTTGTTATTAATTAACAATTAATTATTGTCACTCATACTTACATTTATTTCCATAATAACAGTTTAATAACATTCTGCCAAAGAAGTAGAAACTATAAAATATTTAGTACTTAAAACTACAAGTGCAACAATCACATAATTTTAGAAATGGAAGAAATTCTCAGTGCTTATGAATTTGTACATGGAATTAGATATTTAATCAGTAAAAATGACAAAAAAAATTTGAATGCTAACATAAAAGTGACAAATTATAGAAAATACATACTTTGTCTAATAAGGTGAGCATGTTTTGATTTATATGTTTTCTGACATGTTCACTGATTTATAAATTCTAATCATAGAAAAGTAATTGATTATGACTGAATAGCCTATTATTTACAGGGATCAAGGATCAAGCCTCTAACTAAAATTATTAAAAAAACAATACCCTTAAATTATTAAAAAATATTATAAAAAAGTGTTTTTATATTAGAAGATTGTTGAATCTAGATTCTGCCTGCAAGCTATGAAAGACCCCTGGGCCAAAACAGCTCATATTTGAGTATCGGTACTTGTTATTGGTATCACAGAAAGTTGCAGGCGTTCACTGCCTCATAATCATAATAGTGATTGTGTTTAGGAAATTCATAATTAAGTATCGGTGCACAGTGAAAATATCAATACATTTTTAGTTCCAATTTAATATCTAACTAAATTTAATTGTACGAATTAATTATTTTTCCAAGCAATTTTTCTAAGCCTGGTATTTTACAATTAAATCTTTTGGCTTTACAAAGTTCACTAGGTAATTATCTAGAAGAAAAATCTATAGATTATACTATACTACTAAGCGTGTTACTGTAAATTTGTTTAGATCTTTTCATGTACGTCTGTTTATAAATGTTTGCGAACTAAGAAGCATTTCTGAACTAAATGATGGAAATGTTTTTTGTATTAAAGTGTTAATTTTAGCCTTAGTGGCAGAAATAAGTTATTTTTATTTGTAACAATATTGAGTTACTCTGATATTCAAACTAATTTTAAACAACAATCAGCAGGTATACATTTGATTATTATTTTTTTTTTTTTTTTTTTTTTTTGCTGCTTATGATTATTGTTTTGATCAATAATTATTTATTTGCTTTATCAACGGTATAAAAATATGTTTGTTAATTATGGTCCATAGATTTGAAAAGGCTTTTGACAAAATTCTCTGGTCGGACTTATGGCCCAATCTTGAAAGAAGGGTATTTGTTTCAAAGACAGCAATGGTGAACTCTCTGTTCATCCTCTACACCCTAAAGTAGAAGAGCAAGCAACTAAGTAAGTTTGTTTAGTTAATTACAAAGCCGTGCACCTGCACTGGGCACCGGCGCCCGAAGCGTGCCAGAGGTACCAATAAAATTTTCTCTTTTCATAAAACTGTTAGTAGTAAAGTTGGTTTTGCAATTTAAAAGGGGAAAATAACACCAATAACAAAGCTAATATACCTTTAAAAAAATGTTTTTCTACCGAATGGAACATAAAACATGAGATCCATTAATTGTTATTACATTACTAATAGTCCTCTTACGATTTTGGTGCCCACGCTCTTATCAATTTTGGCTGGCGTCAAGGCGCTCCTCGCCATCGCAAAATGGTGTGCCGCTGCATGCGTTGCAATCCGGAATTAATTCAGTGCGTTAATCACAGAATTTTTAATCAAAAAATCTAGAAAAGTTCACTTTTGTGTTTAAAACTTCAACGTTATTTTAGTTTTAGCACAATCTCTAATGTGCTACATGTACATAGTTATTCAGCTAGAGTCAGTTATATGCACTTATTTATTTTTACACCATCATACAGTACTTATATTTACCGTTTGGTGTGGTTACAAAAATTAATTGAGAACTAGCTTCTAGAGTAGGCCAATGTTTTGTTTTATGTTTGGTTAGTTATATTACAACGTATAAATAATTTCCACTTAAAAATAATTAAAGTTAAAAAAATAAATAAGTAAAATAAGTTGGATCCTTCGAACAATGAAATCATTTATTGTTATTTTTAATATTTAGAATTACTCAATTCACAGTTAAATTTTTGCTTTTTATTAAATGTTCTAATACCTTTCTTCTTGAATTACTGCTAACCTCTTAAAGTGTTTAAAAAATCTGCTTTTAAATATTTATTTAAGATGAAATGAAAGGGGTTCATAAATGATGTTATACTAAATACTTTAGTTCTTTGGTCTTTCTTAGTTCATTTTGTGTTATAATTTATATATTCAATGCAAATATGTATTGATTATTGGATATGTATTAGTAGGCGAAATTACTTCATGTCTGTTATACACAAGTAGAAGAATCTTATAATAGTTTATACAAATATCATTGTTGGCAACTTGGTCAGTCACATGGCTTTGAGGATATGTAATGTAACAAGTTTAATATAATAGTTATATTTATATTGATCCATTCAAAACACTATTAATTATTAAATACATACAATATGGGCGTTCAAAAACAAACTATGTCCCCTTTCCATTTACACGAAGCCTGTTATAATGATATACATACATTACATTTAATTTTTTTATAAACTAGTTATATATTTAGTTAATAATTCATTTTTTAATATTTAGTATTTAATTTTATTTGCTAGTTAGACTAATAAAGATACAGAAATATTTTATTTTTTTATTTTATTAACTATGCAAACAGGACTTGATGTTGACATGCCTCAACCTGAACTAAAATTAATGAATTCTAACCAAGATTGACAACAATTAGAACTAAATCTTCTAAATAGGCATCTAGTGGTGAAG
The DNA here is from genome assembly GCA_018207615.1 of Philaenus spumarius. NCBI lineage: Eukaryota > Metazoa > Arthropoda > Insecta > Hemiptera > Aphrophoridae > Philaenus > Philaenus spumarius. The sequence continues at coordinate 324,108 of JAGFPH010000186.1, read as the reverse complement.
TGTAATAAGGACTCACTCTGTTGTAATCAATGTGGACAGGAGGAAATAGCTAAGATTTTTTGTTTCTTACACATGACACTGCCGACCAAGATATGATTACTTGGTGTGGGACACTCTACATGAGGGAAAGTTAAATAAAATAGTCCTAAGAAAACAGTTAGGAGTAAAGAACAACATGTAAGATTATTATACTCTGAATGAAGTAGTGGGTCTGTGAGGCTACTACACAGACGGAATGATTGTTCAGTTGTTCCATTCGTCGTATTGAAGGCTTTGTGTCCTGTATTTAGAGACATTAAAATGTATTTATGATCAACATTTTGCTTCCAAAGTCTACAATATGATGGTAAATTTTAAGGTACAGTATAGCCTCCTTATCCAAACTCCTGTTGTTCAAATTCCGCAATTTCCAAAATTTATAATGAAAAGCCATCATAATGAAAATTTAACAAAACATATTCATGACATAGAATTTAATTGTTGAGGATTAAATAAATTATTCTTCAATATAAGAGAAATATTGAATGTAATATTATAATTGTGTCATAATAGTGTGCCTTTTAACTTATTGTTGTCAGCACCAGTATGTCTGTTGGGCTGGAGTTTGGAGCAGTGATGTAGCGGCGCTCTCAGACTGTTTTTTGGGAAAATTTTCTTACTTGTTGATTTACAAGTCTATAAGTCAAATAATCAATTTTCTTTAAAAACTTGTGCCAAACTAATGTTCCTAAGTAATAAAATCATCTGTTATATTTTATTTGTTTTGGATTTATTATTTTCAAAACACTTCATACCATCCTTCTTAAACCTACATTTTGATATTGGGAACCAAAAGGGTACTCTCAAATCGCTAAATTTGGCATTACACCCCAAATTTGGAGCCAAATTGCATTAGTTTAGCTTCGATAAATTTGTATCTCGTACTACCACTCTACTAAAAGATGAGTGAGGCTAGAATTAAAATAAATGTAAGTGTACGTAAACTATGAAATATTTACCTGATTGGCTTATTTAGGGTGTCACTATTGGCTTGGCCAAGCTTATTCTCTATATTATCCTTGCTCTCCATTCTATAAATAACTTCAATATCCGGTTGTAAATAGTTTTCTCTTCTGTTATTTGCCTTCATTCATGGTTTGAGTTGAACTTGAACAAGTCTGTTTTTTATTACTTTTATGTCAAAACGATGTTTGACATATATAGTTTGAAGAATATATTAATTCTTAATTGATATAAATTTATAAATAATCCTCTTTTTTAAAGAATTAGGGTCTAAAAATAAATATGTATTACTAAAAAAGTGTTAAACCTGGATTATCAAAATTGCCATGGGTCTCCATTAATTCAGATAACTTAATGAGGCAAATGAGTTGAACAATAGCTCATAAAAAAGTCCACTGATTCCAATTGTGTTTTATTCACAATTTTTGCAATTAAGCAGCATAAAACACTTACAAATCTATAGTTTGTTTTTACACTACCATATAGTTTAACTAACATCTATCATTATATTTCTTATTCCTATTGAAAATCAACATCAAATTTTCAGTATTGAAATAACTAACATCCCTTCAAATCTAAATTATGTTATTGAAGCAGTGCTGTTCGTATGGACTAATCTACTTTTTCTTCTTTAACACAAATATTCCGAATCAATATGAAATATTCCAGCAGATTTATAAATTACCTGAAACATTATTTTGTCTTATTTTTATCAAGATAAGTATATTTGAAAATCACTTTGGGTATAAGTATGAAGATATTCATAAAATGAATAAGAAGATGTATCAGCAAATCCTCTCAAATATAAACAGGTTGTTGTAAGGTAACTAAAGTGGAGATTGTAATTTCTCAGTACTTTTAATCTCCTCTGCAAGAATTATAAAGTAAAACAAAAATACAGTTTCAATTAAAAGTATATTGAGGAAATTATCATGCAAATTGGTATAACCATTCATTAGGAACTGAAAATAGATAATGTTTAAGGTAAAAAAATGGACTTCATTGAAATTTGTGGTCTTCAGTGACATTCAAAAGCTTATTTAATCTGGCCTGCATATTTTTATTTTCAAAAGTATGTTCTAAGATAGCTATTGTTAACACAATCAAACCAAACATTTAGAGATATAGAATAAAGATTAATCGATAGATTTTTTTTATTGATTCTGCTTCACAAAATTATGATAACAAAATAATTATTACAATTTAATAATAATAACAAATTAACACAATATTTGATCAAACTAAAGTAAAAATAAAACAACTTTCTAACAAAACAATAATAATTATTAAAATATTTATAATACAACAATAATTAAAATTACTTATAATAAAATACTTATTTAGTTGTAACTTAACGCTGGTAAACTCAATTTCTTCTTTATGTGGGTAAATTATAAAAGTCACCATTTGCTAGTTTTAGATTTTAGGCAGTCATATATTATGTATATTCATGACAAGTATCTTTAAGTTCCAACACACACAATTTAATTACTTTCTCCTCTGACTCTAAATAGTGTTTCTTATAATCACACTTATTCACTTATTCAAGGTGGGCCAAAAAAATAATGCTTTTAAAAAGGGCTCAGCATATATAAGGGAAGAGGGATGAGGAGGATCTCGTGCCTTTGACCATAGCATTTCTATTTAGGTAGCTTCATGGAACTGTAGACTGAACACCAACCTTTTACATACAACTCTTTTCTGAAGATAGAAGTTATATTATACAATATTATGCATTATATTTGGAAACTAGGTTAAAAAAATTACATTTATTTTCATTAAAAAATGAATCTAAAGTATATTGTAAAATTTATGACACTAAGTCCGGGCAGATTCAATAGAAAAATTGCAAGCAAGTCATAAACAGCGAGGAACCATAGATGCTCTCTTACATATTACAAAATATATCTACAAGGGCTTTCACAGACATGAGGTTTCAATTGCAGCAATTATAGACTTTGAGTCAGTCTTTGACAGAGTTTTCACGAGCTTCATTGATGCTTCACTGCGCAAAAAATTGTATAAAAGGAAGGATACTGCAGTTTGTTTCAAATTTTCTGCAGGACAGAATCATAAAATCAGAGTTAATAACAGTGTCAACAGGTGGAACTATTGACAACAGCAAACCACAGGGATCCGCACTAAGCCCAACCCTGTTTAACATTATGCTCTTTGACCCAAGAGTGGATCTTACCCCGGAGGCTAACCTGAGTATATATGCAGATGACGTCACAGTTTGGGTGAAAAGCAAGAATGAAAACAATGCTGCATAATCTATTCAGAAGGGTTTAAATGGATTATGGCTCTGGGCGAACTAGAGGAATCTAACAATTACTCGGACAAAGTCAGAATTTATTGTGTTCACCAGATGATACAGCCTAAAGGGCTTCAGACCAAACCTGACTTTCGGAAACAATGAACTGAAGTACAACAGCACTCCTAAAATTCCCTGAATATTTCTGGATGATAAGATGCTATGGAAACTGCATAAACATGTTCTCTGGTAGTTCATAGAACCAACCCATTGAAGATAATCACAAACAGAAATTGGGGAGCAGACACAAGGTCATTCAGGCAACTATGTATTCAGTTCATTTGACCTAAGATTACATACGGCTGAGAGTTGTAGGGTGGACAAGCAAACACTCATTTAGGAAAACTCGAAGCTCTCCAAAACTGAGCCATCCTGTTATGTTTTGGATGCTCTAGAACCACACCCATAAATGCAATGCAGATCGAACTGAATGTCATCTCGCTAGCAGTGTATATTGAAAGGAAACTTTGTTCAAAACATCTAATGAATGCTTCCCTATACTATCTACGCTTGTCCCAACAGCTGGGTGCAATATTGGAATTCAACAAACAATCATTTAGGTATCAAATTTAAAAAATTCAAAGGAAGTTTACATCATTTCTACCACAAACAATCCCACCAGTGTATCCGATCCTTTCTTGGCTGTGGAACCCTCCAGTTGTAAACACAGATGTAGGAAAGGTGGGAAAGCATTACCACTCTTCTCTCCTGAAGCAGACTGCACTGCAAACAGTCAACACAAAGTACAGGAATTTTATTCATATTCATATCAATACTGACGGATCACTGAACGCTGACAACAGATCCATGGGATCAGGCATTTACATACCAGACCAGAATACAGACTACTACAGCCTCATCTAGCACAGAAACTGAGCTCCTGGCTATACACCTGGCCCTTCAGTATTGTGGAGGACTCGATGCAGAAAACATTTGCATCTTGAGCGACTCTAAATCCGCAATCTGGGCAATAGTAATGTAGGAGCCCCAAACTTTGTACAGGTGCAAGAAATTTAAAAAATCCTACACAGCTTATCGAAATAAAGTCATCCAATGGATTCCAGACCACAGTGGAATAAGGGGAAACGAAAGGTGCAACATAATTGCAAAAGAGGCAGTCCAAACCACCTGTAACAATGACTGTTACTGTTTACTCCGAACAGAACGAGATGACATATAGGGGAGAATTTAGACAGCAGGAGAAATGATCCAAAGGGGAGGAAACTCTATAAAATGTAGCCAGAGCCAAAGGATCTGTATGACGGTCTTCCCAGGAAACTACAAACCTTTGCCGCTCCAGCAAAGACGGGCTACATTGTGATGGAAGAATACATCTACCGATTCAAATTGTCTGAGTCTCCAACATGTAAGAAGTGTTCAAGGTAACCAGAGATGTTGCACAAAGCTGAACCCACTTCGTTCTAAGTTCAAGAAACTGCTACAAGAAAACCATAAACAGCCTACAACAGTGCAAACCATTTGCATAATATATATTCATTTTAGGTCGTTCTTCCGTTAATGCCGAGATTAAAGTGGACAGATGAGGATAGCGTGTACTATAAGGCAAGAATTACCGAAACTCTTGAATCTTTTCATAATATAACGGATAATAGCCAAGACAATGTAAATAATATAATCGAATGTATATTCAAAGCATCGAATTCGGGACGTTCTTCAAGTAGCAAAGTGCATCTCAACAAAAAACAACCGTGGTTCGACTTTGAGTGTTTGACTGCGAGGCGACGAGTTTTTAAGTTATTGAGTTTGTTTCGTAAATCAAACTCTTCCCAGGTTAAAATGGCGTATCTTGAGGCCAGCAAGTATTATAAAAAACTGTGTATTGGTAAACAGAAGATTCATTACAATAATATTTTTAACGATTTGTGCCATTCTAGGGATAGTAAAAAATATTGGGGAACGATTAACAGTTTTAGAAACAAACGTACAAATGTGGTTGCAAATATTGGGGTGGACGAATGGGTTCGGCACTTTAAGGCTCTGTTAGAACCATGCCCGTCAGCTGTTAGAATATTCTATGCAGAACCTTTTATTGAAGATGTTTTTCTGGATGCTGACTTTTCCTTAGGTGACCTGAAAATGGTATTATCCCATTTGAAAGATGGTAAAGCTCCAGGTTTAGACAGGGTTCCATATGAATTCTGTAAATACGGCTCGGAGGTATTTTGCGCAAGTTTATTACGGATCATTAACATAATTTATAAAAAGGGTGTTAACCCAGACAGTTTCAAGAATTCAATTATTTTTCCACTCCACAAAAAAGGGGACATCAATTGTGTTAAAAATTATAGAGGTTTGTCTTTCATAAATTCCATAGCTAAAATATTTTGTAGTTTACTGCTTAATCGAATGAATGACTGGCAAATGAAAGAAAAATCCTAACCGAATTTCAGGCTGGGTTTAGAAAAGGATATTCTACCGTAGATAATATATTTAGCCTAACTAGTATGATTAGTTTGTGTTTAGGAAATAAAAAAGGTAAAATGTATTGTTTTTTTGTAGATTTTTCATCAGCGTTCGATACCATTGATAGGAAAGCATTGTTCTATAAATTGTCTTGTTTATGTTTTTCCACAAAGTTGTTAAAGGTGTTAAGAGATATGTACGATGGGACTAAAGCAGGGGTGTGGTGTAGAGACGGTGTCACTAGTTTGTTTGATACAAGCTCGGGTTTGAGACAAGGGTGTGTTTTGAGTCCGTTGTTATTTTCTTTGTTTCTCAACAATTTACCGGATTTTTTGGGCGGGGGCTACAATGTCGGGGGAACTTTGGTAAGGGTTTTATTATATGCAGATGACATTGTTCTCCTGTCGCCGTCGGTTGCAGGTCTGCAGGAGATGATACATAATTTACAATTGTTTTGCAATACTTGGAACTTATTGGTCAACTTAAATAAATCTAAAATTATGATTTTTAGAAAAGGTGGTAGGCTGAACGTGAGGGACAGGTTTTTTTACAATGGTGAACGGATTGAAATTGTTAACAATTACAGATATTTGGGGACGACTCTAACAGCTTCACTTTCTTGGGAACTGCATTTTAAGGAGAAGGCTCTTGCAGCAAAACAGGCTTTAAATACGGTATGGTACAAACTTTTCAGTTGTAATAAAGTTCCCTTGTCCGTCAAATTTTCATGTTTTGAAGCTACTGTAAGGGCATTAATGTGTTATGGCGCTCAGGTATGGGGATATAAGGAAAGCACTCAACTTGAGGGAGTTTTAAGGATGTTCATTAAAAGACTTTTTCAGCTACCAAACAATACTCCAAATTATATGTTACATTTAGAAACTGGCTATCACAAGGTTTATTTATTCACTTTAAGAAATCACGTAAATTATGTTGCTAAGGTACTGAGGTTGCCATCGTACAGGCTACCAAACATTATCGCTAGGCAGGTGATAAATAAAAACGTTTATTGGTGTCGCGAGTGGAAATCCCTTGGACAAAAATTCGGGATTGATGTTTTTATGAAAGGGGATACCGCTGACCGAGTGCTTGAACAGCTGACATTTATTGTTGAGGTAATTGGAGATAGCTGGTGGGATGATTGTTTGGTTAGGGCAAATAGTTCGCGGTATCACAGTCAATACAAGTCTCTCGACCTTGAACTTGGCAGTAAAAGCTACCTTATCGATAGTTTAAATATAAATATTGTTCGCTGGATTTTTAAAGCAAGAACAGATCAAATAGATCTAAACTTTAAACCCTGGGTTAGGAATAAAAAATTTTTATGTTCCTTGTGTAATACACAGGAGAATGAAACTGTTTACCATTTTGTTGCAAGGTGTCCAATTCTGTCAGGTTTTAGAAATAAATGTTTTTTTAAAAGTACTTTAAGTAGAAAAGAATTCGTTGCATATTTGAACGGGCGAGATTGGCTTTGTCTTTATAAATTCCTAAGACAAGCGTGGCATTATAGATGGTTTATAGTAAACGAGTTTAATTACGAATTTAATGAGTCTGATGCTTAAGTAAAGCTTCTACAATAACTGCAATACGTACTCCCAGTAGATTAGGTAAAAATGGGAATTATTTCTTTTTTAGACATATTATTTTGCATTTTATTATATTATTTCACACGCGTTGTGGGTTGATTCGAATATTTATTATCGTCATCTTTGTTTATTATATTTTATTTTATGGGTATTCAGTACAATTTATATTAAGTATGATTTTAGCCAGGGTTGTTGCAGATATATTGTGTTTACGATTAGTTCAGATATTTTAATGAAGGGGTATTTTATTTGTAAGTTATTAACAATAATTAGGGTATTATGTTGCAGTTAATTTTATGGATGTCATTTTTATGTATTTATTTCTTCATGTCGCATTATTTTTTGTAAATTTGTAAGTTTTGGAGGCAAGTGTTTATTTTCTATGTGTGTTTTAATTTCTTGTTTATGTCAATTTTAGGTAATTTCTTTGTTCTAGTTAATTTTGTTTTTTTGTTTTTAAGTCTGTTATATATATATATATAAATGTTAAACTAAGAATGCCAACCCAGCAGACGGTCTATGGACCAGTGCTGAACAAGTGTTTTTTCAAATGTGAAATGTTTTGATATTTATAATTTCTTAAATAAAGCACTATTATTATTATTATTATTATATTATATATTCATTTAGAAAAACAACTAGGCTATTGTAATGTACCCACAACAGATATAATTTAGGCCTAACCAAAGTAACTAAAGCTAAGATTGTATATAGTCAAATCTCAAAAATGCAGCAGATAATCAGAATCCAAGTGTTAAATTATTTAAATGCCCATAAATGTTAATTAATGTATTTAGGAAAACTTGTAAATGTATAAATTATGTAGGTTAACCTAGTAGCTAGGCTTAAGCATACTCAAATATTACATCACAACAAATACACCATTATATCACAACACACTCTCAACCCAAATTTCGTATATTAAAATACAATAATATTATCTAAAGCTATTATTTCTTTATTGAAAATTCACCAAACAATTTCAAACATAAAAAGCAAATATTTTGTAAAGCTACGATTAGAATTAGGAAACTAGGTCAATCGAACGATGGCATTGTTTGATATGCCGTAACCAAGGTATCAACAGAACGAGGGCCGTAATTACACCGTTGTTAGGAACGTTTCGATATTGCATATCTGGTGAATGAAGAAAGTATGTCTGTATAAATTCTCAAAATATTAGCTTGCAGCAGTGAAATACAAAATGTTTTTATGTAAATTAGATTAAGTATATGATAATAATAATTGAAATATAACACAAGTTACAATTTAATTTTTTATTTAATTATATATTAAATATGATTTTCTTCTTTTAATAGAATATTAAACACTTGTTTTGCCAGCTTATAAAAATGTAAAACTTCAAGACAAATAACAATTTTAAGAAATAGCAGCTTTGTTTCGTTTAATTAGCAGATAATAAAAAAATAGTTTTTTAATACAATAACTGGTGGTATCATTCTTTCAGTTAATGATATATTTAACCTGTGGTATACACCAATATTCATATTCAAGTTTCACAAAACAAATTAATACAAATCACATAAATAGAGAATTACATAAAATTACCAAAGTAAATTAAAAAATTATGTCACAAATGTTTTGATTATAATGGATACATTCAAAGCAGTTTTGAGGAGCAATAAAAAAATAAATGTCATATATAGAGAGAAAATTTTTGTATTTTTTAAGTTAGTAGAACATACTATTTTACATTCATTTAGTTTTAAAAATTATGTTTTCAAGATGGCGGCCCTTAGCATCAATACATTGTTGTACACGATATCTGAAGTTTCGAGCAGCTCTTGTACAAATATCCTGAGGGATGGCGTTCACTTCTTCAATAATCCGCTCTCTTAGCTCTGGTAGGGTGTGAGGGTGACTTTTGAACACCTTTCCTTTCAGATATCCCCCAAAGAAAGTAATCGCAAATGCACAAATCTGGTAACCGAGCAGGCCATTCGACATCACCCCTCAAAGAGACGAGGCGTCCCGGAAACATTTCTCTCAAAACACCAAGTGAAATTTGAGCTGTGTGAGCCATAGCTCCACCCTGTTGGAACCAGAAGTCCCCCAATCCATGTTCTTCAACAATCTCATCAATTCTGGGTTGCAGAAAATTTTTCAACATTGAAACGTAACGTGCGGAATTCACGGTAACGGTTACGCCTTCCTCCTTAAAAAAAAGTACGGGCCTATCACACCAAATTGTTATACGGCGCCACCACACTGTCACTATAGGAGAATGTTGGGGTCTTTCTTGAGTAATTCTGGGGTTATTTTCAGCCCAGTAGCGAAAATTCTGTTTATTCACGTATCCACTTATGTGTGAAAATGTGCCCCGTCGCTACATTCGGATGGATCTGTGCAAGCATTTGCTCAAACAGATTTTGACGGTTGGCATAGTCTGCTGGGCGCAATTCTTGAGCAATCATTATTTTGAAGGAATGGATCTTCAAATCAAACTGCAGAATTAATTCTTCTCAAACTGCGGTCTGAAATCCCCAATGAAACTGCATGTTTTCTAGCTGAACGCATCTGAGATTGTTTAACTGCTGTTCTCACCCGCTGCACATTTTCTGGTGTACTTAGTGCCATGTGTATCTGTTCTTAGTGTGCTACCAGTTTCCTCCAACTGCCGACCCAGGACCGAATCGTGTTTGCATTAGGAACACCATTGTTGCGCGTAATGTTGAACCGTCGCCGAAAAGCTCGTTGTGTAGCGATCACAGATCTGTTGTTTTCTACTAAAATATTTAATTTAAAAATACTTCCTAACATTTTCGATACCCATTTCCTGTATCAAAATGAAGTAAAACTAGTTTATATATCCAAGAAAATTATAATATTGAACCGATTCGGAGTTAATAATGAAATA
>JAGFPH010000186.1:237294-308901 GCA_018207615.1 Philaenus spumarius | reverse complement strand
GATTCTGAACTTCTAACGTAAGTATTTCATTATTAACTCCGAATCGGGTCAATATTATAATTTTCCTGGATATATAAACTAGTTTTACTTCATACAGGAAATGAAGTTTTTTTCCTGTAGTTTTTTTGATACAGGAAATGGGTATCGAAAATGTTAGGAAGTATTTTTAAATTAAATATTTTAGTATCAAAATCGGGTTCTTTAGCATTTCTTATATTTGTTTTGGTTAGGAGTTCAACTAGTTACCGCTAGATGTCAAATGTAGTTGAATGAGTTTCAGCAGTATTATATCTCTCTCTTTTAGTTATTCAATTAAATTCTTTATTTACTTTATAATGCAGTATATTTTGAATTGTTACAATTATCCCCTGGGTAACTTTTCCTGCAAATATCTTCTTAGATGATTTCACGCAAACTAAATATTAACAATGAAAAATATTTAATCCGATTCGTTTCACTAACTTATTTACATGAATTTTACACTTTCTTACTATTGACACCGTTGTAAGTCGGTCATTGGTCCGGTTTTGTAAACAGCTGTTTCTGTGTTTATCTGGGACTAGATTGCAAATGTAATATGTTGATTTACCAATAATATGATGGATTTTATATTGGCCGCTAAATATTTCAAACAGTTTAAATGTTTCTCCAGATGATGTGTTTGATAATGAGGCATTCTTAATTAATACTATATCGCCAATATTTGAAATGGTTGGTTTGAGTTTTGAATTTAATTTGGATGCTCGTTTTTCTTGTTTGATAAGTATTCTTTGTTTTGCCAAATATAATTTTGTCTCAAGTGGTATGTCGTCGTATAATGATTTGTAATACAGTAGAGTCCCGCAAACTCGGACCCCCATAACCCGGAAGTCCGGATAACCTTAGAGAGCAGTAAATTCCAGCATTTCAAACGCTACGGCACTGACCGGAGCACTATGCAACACCGACCTCATCACGCAGTGCTCTGAACAAAGAACGCCCGAGGAAGGTCATTGCCTCTGCGTGTTTGTGTTAAGCCCCGCCCACCATCCAGCCTTCCAGCGAGCTTTTGTTATTCGTCATTCGTTCCCCTCCCTCCTTCTCAGCCATGCTTCCAAGTTACAACTCAGTCTGGGTGTGGCCTTTGCCAGAGTTAGACATTCAGTAAAGCGAGTTGTTTATTTTGTTAAAAGTGTGGAGCGGTTTCATATTTGTTTAGTATGATTTACTGTGCTTTGTGATGGCGTCTTCCTCTAAAAGAAAACAGGTGAACTTGTCAATGAAGCAAAAGTTAAACGCTCTTAAGACACTGGACAAGGGAGAAAGCATCAGGACATTAGCTATGGAGATTGGAGTAGGCAAAAGTATGATATAAGATTGGAAGAAAAATCGTGCAGAAATAGAGTCTTGGAGCGTCAAGCGAGTTTACACGGACACATTGAAAGAAAGAAAAAGTATGAAGGAAAGTGATTTCAATGAAGTTTGCGAAGCACTTTACCGGTGGTTTCGCCAAACAAGAGAGAATGGCACGCCAATTAGTGGGCCAATCTTGCAAGCGAAAGCATTGAAATTTTATGAAGATTTAAAGAAAGACTTTATCCTTCATTTGTTGCTAGTACTGGCTGACTCGATCGGTGGAAAAAACGCTACGGTGTCAGCCAACTTAGAATTTGTGGCGAAAAACTATCTGGTGACTTGGAAAATGCGTCAGTGTTCAAGAAAAATTTTCAAAAGTTTCTCGAAGATGAAGGTTTATTGGAACAGCAAATCTACAATTGCGATGAAACAGAGTTGAACTGTAAACTTTTGCCAGCTAAAAGTTTTGCTTTCAAGGATGAGCAGTCAGCCCCTGGTTTCAAAAGGTGCAAGGAGAGGTCACGATCCTAGCATGCAGCAATGCAACAGGTGATCACAAACTAAAACTTGCTTTCATTGAGAAAGCAAAGAAACCGTGTGTGTTTAAGAACATAGAAATTAACCAGCTTTCAGTTTGGTACAGAAACCAATCAAAACGCTTGGATGAGTGGTGCCATTTTTAAGGAATTGTTTTTCAATCAGATTATTCTGTCGGTCGAGCAATATTTGAAATCACATAACCTTCCAAGGAAGGCTGTGCTCATTTTGGACAACACGTCTTCCCATCTAGACGTCGAGGAGTTGAAAGATAAGGACATTACAGCGATGTTTTTGCCACCTAATGTTACGGCATTGTGCCAGCCCATGGATCAGAATGCTTTGGTTAGCCTAAAGATGTTATCCTCCCCCCTTGCTGACAATGATGACGGCCAAGGTCTCGACAAAAAATTGAAGAAAATTAACCTCCTGGATGTTTTGGGATGGGTGACAGATTCTTGGAACGAGTTGAATTCAATAACATTGGTCCGTTCATGGAGGAAGATTCTTGATCATGATCGAAATGAGTTTGAGGAATGTTATGTTGGAGAAAATGAAAATTTGATGGAACTCGTACAACAAGTTCCTGGGTGCGAAAAAAGCCAACAAAAATTATGTTGAAGAGTGGATGCAAAATGATACCGATCAAGAAATTATGACGAATGCGGAAATTATCGCTGCTGTCGCGAGCAGTGATGAAAATTGTGTGAGTGATGAAGAGGTTGACGACGCCACAGATCAAGGACCCAAAATAACTCACAGTAACGGCGTAAAGGCAATCGAAACCACACTTCAGTATTCTGGCCAACACATACTGGCAATGGACTTATTGTTCCTTCGCCACCTTCGTGATGATGTATTCCAACAAAAATTGCATTGTAAACAAAAGAACATAACCCAGTTCTTAAAGAACATTTAAATACAAGTTAAATCAATACAAACTGTACTGTATTGTAATTTTTTCAACCTTTCATAAAGTACTTTACATTTAAATGTGAGTAGTACAGTCTAAAATTGATATATTGTTATTACCACTAGGTGTTTCACTATTTCTTGGTTAAATTTTTTTATAGTTAATGTACTGTAGGTACAAGGTTTTATTTAAGTTGTTTAAGTACAGTTTTAAGTTTTTTCATTAGGTTTTGTGTACAGTATAAGTTGTATTTTTATTGAATCAATTAATGTTTAATACAGTAATAATGTATAAAAATTCGTGATTTTTCTTATTTTTACTCCTTTAAATAACCCAGAAATTTCACAAACCCGTACACAATTTAGTCCAATTAGTCCGGGTTTTCGGGACTCTACTGTTTATGGTTTAATAATAGATATTATGAGCTTTATGAAATAGCTATGCGATGGCTGTATGACCTTTATTTCTAACATCCTGTTTATCTCACGTGCCACGGCTTCCTGGTGTATCAAGGGTACTGGATAAGTTTGTCCTTTAAATGTATAATCTTCTTTTATTTCTATTGAGTACGTATATTTAGTACAAAATCCTGGGTTATCCGAAAAAATTGTATTATATTGTAAAAATAGTGATTTTAATTTAACCTTTTGTGGTGGTTCCAGATTCATATTATTTCGTAATGAATCGTCGATTATAGATTTATTTAAAACTATTTGTTTATTTTCTGTGCCAAATTTTGAGTTATAATTAATTTACATTCATATTATCATCATGAATATTATTATATTTTTCATCATCTTGATTCATATATTTATTAGAGATGCAACACAAAATTCCTTCATTTATGATATTTTCAAAGTTTCTTACGATTATTTTCTTATTAATTTTCATATTTATTATCTTTGTGTGAAAGTTTATGATCGACTCTGTAGTACTAATCCAATCCATACCTAGAATAACATCTTTAATTAAATCTGGCACAATTAGTGCTTGTATCCATAATTCTTCGGAATCTATTTTAATTTTTAGCATTACAATTTTAACGACTCTCCTAGTTTTACAACCCACAGCTGTGTGTATCTGTACATTTGTGATTGGTAATTCTTCGTACGTTCCCATAGAATCATTGTTCTCCCGGAACCACTGTTCGGACATACATGTTACGTTGGATCCTGTATCGATTAGGGCACATGCACTCTGTTTTCCGATTTTAATATTGATTTCCGGATATTTTATGAAGTTAACATCTGGTTTATTTTGCAACTCAATCTCGTCTTCTTCTAAAAGAAAATTCCTGTCACAAAACATATTACTTATTGTCATATTTGGGTGTAGTACTAATCCATACATCCATTTTAGTGAGTTAAGCCTTATATTTCCAAGGACATTGTGTGGAACAGGAATAATGTCCATCGAACGTCACATAGTCTGGGATAATGATATGGTTGTGATCTCATGGCCAGTGACACATTCTGCGCTCAGCAGTTTTCCTGCTGAGTCACCACATTTGGTGAACTTGTTTCTGGACGACTCTCGGCTTGGATATTTTCTGCTACTGTGTGGCAAACATCATCTGTTGCTGTGTTGGATAGCTGGTATTCCTGGGTCCATTCTGTCTTGTCTGGTCTCTAATATTATCTGGTCTTATATATTGATCAAATCCTCTAGTGTTGTTTTGTGGTCAAAAAGGAGGTAATGTATGAACATTTTTGTTATTTCTTTGGGGGTATGGTCCAACTTGGTGTCGTGGGAATGGAGGTGGTGGTCCTTGTGGAAGTTGAGAATGTTGGTGGTGAAATTTTTTAGGGTACAATAATTAGATGGCGCTTGTGAAGGTCTGTAATGGAATGGTGGTGTTCTCTGAAGTTAGGTCTAGTTGGTGGTTGGGGAGGTGAATATGAACGATATATCCTTCGAGCTTTTATATTCGCATCTTTGAGATCTTCTCTTCGCAGTAGTAACTCAAATTCAATAATTGAGTCAATCCTCTGGACACGCCTCGCATCTTGCACTATATCCTCATAATGTTTGGCTAAACAAGTCTCAATTTCATCCTCCGTCAAGGGTGGTCGTATCGCTTTCAATGTAATAACACTTTCTGTTAAATATTCAGACCGGCTAAGGGTACCATTTGGAATATATCTTTCCACTTCCATTTGCTGTCTGATCCCTCTCTGCACTTCTCTGCTCCAATATTTGGCTTCGAAAACCTCAGTAAAATCTTCCCAATTACGTACCTCATTTTTGACTAATGCAAATCAACGTGAAGCATTTCTCTCTAAGCACATCTCGATTATATCTATTAGATTTTCTGTGGCATCGAGGTTGTTGTTGATTGTTCTTCTCTTTTTGTAGAACCGTTGTATCCTCCGAAGATGTTCTGTGGGGTTAATTTCTCATCCATGAAACTTAGGTACTGAGTCCTCTCCTATTCCAGTAGTCTGACCACTACAGCTAACAGATATTTGGGGCTAGTAGTTAAGTATTTTTTCCAATAATTCCTTTTCTATGTCCATAAATTTTGTGTTGTTATCTTGGATGTTCAATTCTAGTGACTCCAGCTTCTTTCTTTGCTCCGCCATGACCTTCCTTTCTTTATTCATGTTATTCTCTAATCTTCTCTCTAACTACTTAAGTCTCTGGTTGAACATCTGTTCATTTCCCTGTTCGCTTTCTCTTCTTGGCAGGACAGCAACTTCTGGATCCTTTCTGTTTGGTTATCCATTTGTATCTGGACCTGTTTTTGTGTTTTGATGGTGACTTTATCTAAATCCACCTGGATGTCCTCTCTCTGGGCCTTGAGTTCGCTTCTCCACTCTTTGCGACTAGTTTCTCTCTGTATATCCAATTTCTTCTGTAGATCTATCTCCAACTGGTTTGTTCTAGTCTTTAATTCATCCTGTACTGAATTTATGTGTTTTTTCACATCTGTCATATTTTTGTTAATAATTTCTTGATTTTGTGTGTTTTCTCGAACTGTTTTGGTATATTTTTTAATTTTTGGTTAGTATTTTATTGATTTTGTTTGTTTTCCTCAATCTGTTTTTGTATACTTTCTTGATTTTGTTTATTTTCGTCCTGAAAGGCATCGAAACGATCGAAATGTTGCAGTAATATCTCCTACCATGGGGGTTGAATTTCAGATCAAAATATTTTTCCAGTTTCTGATTCCTTGGTAGTGTCGGTATTATGATGGTGCTCGGTATCTTCACTGACAGGACTTGCCCGAGGGTTGGGTGTTACAGGCTTGGCGTCGTTCGGAAAAAAATCACCTATTTCTGTAGTGTCGGCAGGTTCCCCTGATGTCACGTCTTCCATCCGGCGGTGTGTTTTTTCTGGGATCCTTCCATCGTTTCGTGCTCAGTATTCAAATTTGTCTCCACGATCACATCTTCTTCTCGCTGGGACGCCTGTGTGTCAGGCAAGCCTTGTGTTTCTCGCTGGATGTAGGCTGAATGTTCTTTCTCAGGTTGTATCTCTGGTTATCGTCCATAATTCTTGATTAACTAAAGCCTATTAATCTTATAAACTATCACTTATAGTTAATACAAGTTATAATTAGTTAGAGAAGTAGTTTTGAGGAATGTACAACTTGGGAAAAGCCAACACGTTCAGGCGCCAAAATGTAATACAATACAAGTTATAATTTTTATTTTCGATTTAATTTAATGTTAAATATTATCTCGTTCTTTTAATCACAGAATAGGAAATACTTGTTTTGCCGGGCTTATAAAAATTAATAACTTCAAGACAAATAACAATTAAGAAATAGCAGCTTTGTTTCGTTTAATTAACAGATAGTCAAAAAATAGTTTTTTAATACAATAACTGGTGGCATCGTTTTTTCAGTTCATGGTATATTTAACCTGTGATATACACCAATGTTCATATTCAAGTTTCACAATACAAATTAATACAAATCACATAAATAGAGAATTACATAAAACTGCCAAAGTAAATTGAAAAATTATGTCACGAATGTTTTGATTATAATAGATACATTCAATAGTTCACTTATACTCACTATTACGGTATCGGCATATATTAGTAGAAACACAGAGAACGTGACCTCAGGAGGTTAGCGACAACTTTTCCCAAATTAATATTACATAAAAAAATAATAACAAAGGAAATATTGTAATAGATATCGAAAACAAAGATTAATTACCTAAACTTAAAATATATAGTGGTTATTGTCTTAATTAGTGGTATAATTATTTGTATGAATTGAATGATATAGGAAACATAAATTTCAAAGTCTATTCACAAAGATTATGCTAGTCATTATAATTATTGAGATAATGTTCGTTGAAATCCCTTTTTTTTAAGTAACAGTTTATAAGTATTCACAATTAATTATAATAAGAACGTAACCTAGACCCTAAGCCTATTAAAAGTTGGCAAGTTCTCACCAATATGTACGGTTGTTCTTCTCTACCATTTGACCAGAAATCACTAGATATTGTATCTCATAAATGTTGGACTTCTTATTTATATACTCTTCTGGATAATTTGAGATGGGAATTTCAGTTGTTAATGGGTTGATTTTGACTTTTAAAACTGCACTAACCAAATGGTGTACTTTTCATGTCTGTGGATTTTACAAGAATGACAATTTTAGGCTACTCCACCTTAATTCCGGAAAACTGTGATATCGCCAACTTGATCTTCTGGAATTTGCAATTTGTAAGTGTGGATTTGTTGGGGAACAGTAAAGAGAAATGAGCTTAAAATTTGTCTTTTTCTTCAGAATTAATTTTCTCTGAGAAGTAAAGTACTAAAGGATGTTTTACAAATATTATAAAATAAAATTTAAGAAATAAAACACTTAAACAACTCTATATTACAGTCGACATTTCCAATCTAGTTTTTACAACTAAAAATTCAGGAAACTTGAAAATTTATACTTCATATTTAGTGCTAATATGTGGTCCAATCACAAGTTAACTTGCCCTTCGTGGGCGTAGCCGAGGTAAAAAATGTCTTGCTTTGGGTTCCCTTTTAACTGTTATAGTCGGGGTTTTATATTTATCCTGGCTCAACGGTACATATTCCAGACTTTCGCCAAAGACTTTTTATACGTAAAATGTTTTGCACTTTCTGTAGGCCATATTTATTTTTCCATATAAGATTCGGTTTCTTTGTATTGTAATTTTCCTATCGATTTCCGCTTTAATTTTGATATAATTTAGGCAATAGATTCTGAACTTCTAGCGTAAGTATTTCATTATTAACTCCGAATCGGGTCAATATTATAATTTTCCTGGATATATAAACTAGTGTTACTTCATTTTGATATAGGAAATGGGTATCTAAAATGTTGGGAAGTATTTTTAAATTAAATATTTTAGTATCAAAATCGGGTTCTTTAGTATTTCTTATATTGTTTTGGTTAGGAGTTCAAATAGTTACAGGCTAGATGTTACCTGTAGTTAAATGAGATTCCAGCAGTATTATATCTCACTCTCTTTTATTTTCAATTACATTTTTTATTTACTTTATAATACAGTATATTTTGAATTGTCACATAATTTGAATAGTTAAAATTTATTGTAGTATTAGGAAATACAAATGTGTAAAAAACAAATCCAAGGAAACACGGATAAATTCACAATTTTTAATCTCAAACCCAAACTTTAAAAGTAAACAACGCTAAGCAATTTACTAAATTTAAATCATCAAATAAAACAAACAATAATGATCAAAATTTAAATCTTATGAAACAAATTGTATTTGGAAAAGTGTTAACAATTTTCAAATAGAGTTTTTAGACACAAAATTCCAGCCTACAGTACCAATGCTATGGAACGCAGACGACATTAGCCAATAAGAACTCATCACCAAGCGAAAAAAGGACGGGGATTTCATAGTGACGGCAAGCCAGTTGCTGCAAAGACGCTCAAGTAAACAGATGTGTTTGTGTTTTATAGTAAAGTTCCAAAGTGAAAAGGCGCACGTGGGGCCTATCATATATCACAATCATCCACCTAAGAGTGATAAGTACCCAGTGACCTATAGTACTAAATCCAAAAGTCTACAAAAACCATTAACTTTTAGAAACACTTAAAACTATGCCAGAAAATTCAGGTTTTCATGTTCTGAAACAAAAACATTTCTGAGAAAGCATGATGGACCTTACTACTCAGATGAGGTACTTGACACGAAAATGGGCGTGAAAATAAACTTTGCCCATGGGCACTGATAAACTTTGCTATAACTATGGCTACGACTAAATGTGCATAACCTGCTGCAAGAGATGTTTATTTAACTTAATTCAATTTTCTAACAATCTAATTAGAATATAATACTCAGGAATGTCTAAATTATACAAGTGATGGATTTTATCAAATAGGTTGAAATTTGTGAGAATATCCCGAATTACGGCATGACAAAGGTTACCTCTTTATAATATTATCTTACTTACTCTTAGAAGCTGCTTTGGCTACTAGTGTAGTATTTTCTTCATTATCTTTTGACCTATGGGTTTTCATGTGTTTATAGCAAGCTGACATTTCTACAAACCCTGGAAAGGAAATTATTTAGTTTTAATGTTATCATTTAACTTAATTTAATAATTTCAACCTATTGTTTAGAAAAAAATATGTACTATATAACACACTGCATAAATAGACGAGATCCAACTAGCAGTCTTTAACACAGTATTATGCGTATTTGCTACATAGGCCAACCAGTATACAAAGTGGTTTGGTTCTGTTTAAGTTCATACAAAAAATAAGGGGAGATGAGGGTATTTTTCTACCCTGTATAAATAGGGTGACCTAATTAGCAGTATTGAACTCAGTATTAGCAACATAGGCCAACCAATATACAAAGTGGTTTGCATCTATTTAAGTTCAAACAAAAAATAAGGGTTATTAAAAAAATTAATATAAAAAAAATAAGTGGAGAGGAAGGTATTTTACCAAAACCCAGTACGGTATAAATCGAGGTGACCCAATTAGCAGTTTGAAAACAGTATTATGCAGTATTTGATACTTAAGCCAGCCAGTAATCAAAAATGATTTGGTTCTATTTAAGTTCATAAAAAAATAAAGGGAGACAAAGGTATTTTAAAACCACCCTGTATGAATGGTTGTGATACTAATTATCAGTATTAAACCCAGTATTATGCACTATTTGCTTCCTAATCCCATCAAATATTACTTAACTATATCAATGAGTAGACAATTCCTTTCATTTAATGAACTTGTATATATATGCTATGTGTATTGTAAATGTATAGTTTAATTTGTTATATATAGATATGTTTAATGAATTATTTTTAAAATTTTGGATGAACCGGCCCGAAAACCCAACCCGGAGATAGAATTTCATAAACATTAAATGTACATGAGCTCATTTTTCAATTGAATTATCTACTTAATTATAGATATATAATATATTTTGAATTCTTTGATAATAACTTATGATTAGGACATTTATTTCATAATTTATTTCCTTTGTTAGTTTGAATTAAGTTTGTTCCTTTTAAATGTTTTTGGGACAAATAAAATTTTGTTAATTTGAACGAACAGTGATATTATTATTTTATTTAGAAAATTATTAAATTAAGAGACCGATATTAGATGTATCAAAAGGGTAACGTTTCAGTTTTACAATAATTTTTGAAGCAACAAATCTAATAACTTCAAAATACTTACTTTTGGGACAATGCTTGCACAAATAAGGTTTTCGTCCATAATGTCTATTTATATGTTCATTTAAAGTTTGTTGCCTAGTATATGTTTTATTGCACAGCACACAACGGAATGGACGTTCTCCTGTATGTGTTCTTGCATGTCTTTCCATGTCTCCTAAAAATTAAAGTAAAATATTCACTAAACTATGTACAACTAATTATAAATTGAAGTAATTTATCAAAACTTTTATTTTAAAACAGACCTTTTGTCAGAAACTTGAAGTTGCAATGGGAACAAGAGAACCTATTGATTCCTGCGTGTCTTTGTTCGTGGAGTCTTAGCTGTGATTTCTGCCTAAATGCTTTCTTGCACTGAGTACATATGTACTTCCTTTCATCTAAATGCATCGCTAGATGACTTTGTAATATACCAGACTGAGCAAATGCCTTGAAGCAAATATTACATCTATAAAAAAATAAATATGTTAAAATACCTGCATGGAATGTTATAAATTTGCAATTTGTACCAACATCTACACTTTATAGGATACAAGTTTGTTATCTGATTAAGACAAAACTTTTACTGATGTATTGGTTACTTTTGCGTAAGCTGTTTGGTTATGAAACAATATTTTTTAACTTAAAAGTTGCAGTTTACAAGATGATTTTTAACCTCCCTTCAAGCGCTTCATGGAGGTTACCTCCGGATCACTAGATTTTTAGAGAAAAACATTACTTTTATACAATCATCAGTATTGGTAAATGCCCTACTTTCTAATTTTGTTTTTGTAGGGAAAGATAGCAAACCCTAACTCCTAATTAAATATTGTTAGTTGTGTACGGTCTGCATAAAGACTAGAAGTAGAATCCGTGTTGATTTGTTTTACAAGCAATCCTCTCCAAACTAAAATTACTACTGACAGAAGAGCGATCCCATTAGCAAAACACCACAGGAGGACGATGGAAAAACCAAACAGAATAATCTACTGATGTGCAAAAACAGATGCTCACCCAACAATTTTGGAAAAGATGGCAACAGCTGAATATATACAGAATATACACTCAAGACATCAAGAAATGAAATAGTGAAGTTTAAGCATAAAGTGTCCCATTTTTAAACAAAATTTCAACTACATTGGCCATAGACAAACAACTATATATTTTTATTAAAACATTTTTGGGACTTATAATTGAAAATTTAGAGAAATAGACCAAAATTACCAAGTCTTCTATTCAATTTGGCAATTATGATTGAAACTTACAAAATTTTGAACTTGATAATCAGTCTTACTGTATATACCTCTTAAAAATGTTGATACATAAAATAAATATTTGAACCTGTTAAATATTTATTATTCAAATTTTTTTAAAGTATAGAAGAGTAGCAGCTTAGGTAGGGAAAGTGGACATTGGAGTTTTCTGTCATTACGCCGAGAAAAGTTTTGCAAAAAACTAAAACTTCCTGGTTCATCTATCTCATCTTATTAAACGAGCAATTCTTGTATATAAATTTATTTCGGAGATCTCGCTAATGGCTCTAATGATTTTGATGAAAATTTGCATATAGGGGTTATTTGATGTTAGGAATCGAATGTGCTAGGTCTTATGTCTGCAAAAAAACCCATAAACTCGGAAAAATAAGCATAAAAAAGGTGATCCAGGAGGTGCTGTCGTACCAGGCTTATTTCAGGTAAATAAGTAAAACTTTATATAGCAGTCGTGCCCGGCTTCGGTCAGGTAAATAAGGAAAACTTATTACAGCTGTCGTACCCGGATTCAAATAATTTTTTGAAAATTAATTTGTTAGTCATAATTGTGCATCCTAATTTATAAATAACTATATAATGAAATTTTCCAATAAATCCACAAAACAAATAATACAGAGTAAATAAAACATATCTTATTATGTACTATCATTTTGTTCGGAATAAACCAGAGAATAAGGAAAAAATTTTTTAAAAGATTAAATAAAAATTGTTTCATTGAGTAGGCCTATTTTTAATATAATCGGTCAGAAAAATCTATCGATTATTTTGTTTTGTAATGAAATTAAAAATAAGAATAATAGAGCTTAGAGCTTTTAAAATACTTTATTACACTACATGTGACTATTATAAATAATTTAAAAAGTAGTCTTGAGGTTAAACAAACATTTTTTTTTATTGAGTAGGCCTATTTTTAATATAATCGGTCAGAAAAATCTATTGATTATTTTGTTTTGTAATGAAATTAAAAATAAGAATAATAGAGCTTAGAGCTTTTAAAATACTTTATTACACTACATGTGACTATTATAAATAATTAAAAAAATAGTCTTGAGGTTTAACAATATTTTTTATTGAGTAGGCCTATTTTGAATATATTAGGTCAAACAAGTAAAAAAAAACAATGTATTTTTTAATGAATTTAAAAGTAGTAATAACAATGATTAGGGCTTGGAAAATACCTTTTACAGTAAATATGTTTAAATAATTATGTCAAATGTATTTATTAGACCGAAAACCATAGATTCTAAACTCGTTTAGAACATAGAAATCATATTAAAACTTGTGTCGGAATGAGTCCGACAGTGGAGCGCAACGGCAAATTAGTGATGTCGGACTGAGTTCGCCTATGGAGCGCCAAAGGTTAATGTGTCTGACAAGGTGTAAGAACCATCGAAACTGTCTGATTTCTGAGAAACCATCTTTTGTTAGTTCCTCAAGTAACATATATAAAATTCAGCTTTTATACTATAACGAAAGTATAATTGTAATTCATTATAATTTTAGGGTGTCTGACAGGTGGTTGCAACCGTACTAAGTGTCTGACAATAGACGAAGTGATTTCTAATATTATTCCAAATAAAATATGTGAAAACTGAGCTTTATACTTTAACCCTACAACTGTCCATGTTAATGTTTTGCAACGCCAAGTCATTTCGGTGCGTGTGCAAGCATATTTTAAAAAATTCGCCAAATATAGTAATTGTTTACCAATCCAAAAGTCTTCTGTACCTTTTTTGTAGAGAAAGGTTAAAAAAATCCATATATGTAATTAAAAAAAATTATTGATGTAAAATTGTAAAAGTTATTAGCTCAAGAAGCAAAAAATGTTCAGTAACGAAAGGAAAAAGTTCAACTTTAGGCCTACATAACAAGTTGTAAACATTTTTTGTAGTTTTTTCGTAAATGTAAAAAAGTTTCGTAATTTAGTTCTAATTAGAACTGTATAAAAACATTTATCGATTTCAAATTTCTTATTTTGAAAACACCAGTTTTTGTGTTCCAAATACACGATTGCTAACAAACAAGCTTAATTTGAAACGTAATTTACTAATATATGCTTTGCCCAAAAATTAAATATTATTAAAACAAAGTGTAGAGAATAAATCAAAGAATTGAACTGTATACTTGTATATTACCTCATAATAAAAGAGTTTTACTTAGAATCAATTGAATTACAAAAGTAAGTTGAAACAAATGAAACCTCGTGCGGACAAAGTTCAAAATATGACCGTTGAAGACAATGGAAACATAGTCCAGTCAAATTGTGCTTAAAAGAACCCCTGGCGGGAAAGTTTTGGGGTAGTTTTGATTTCTTCCTTTCTATATGTATTTTGGGGTGCTGAATCCGAATCTGAGGTTTGCCTACAAAATTTCGTGACGCAACATTGAAAAAAATGCAAAAACATGTAAAAAATCTCGTGTTTTGGCGGTTTTTTGCTTATAAGTCGAAAAATATCAACTTTTCGTAAATAACCTTCCTATTCAAAAAGAATGTACATAAAATTTACTACAAATTACATCGTTTAGGTTTTTTTCTCCGACGAACCGTTCGGGCTCAAGCGCCAGTTGAAAATTAGCGTATTTCGGCTGGCTCCGCAGAAACCCACTTTTCCACTCCAAAGCTCTAACTTATTATTTAAGGCTGTAATTTAGTGAATTCTTCCTACTTTTTAGTTGAATACAATGTGACTGGGTTCAATTATTATGTCATCTAAAGTAATAAAACAATATAATAATTATAAACTAAAAAACTAATTTAATATACCACGTTTTTAAAACAGAATAAATCTGTATAAATCTGCATGGCTAGGAGAAATTATTGTATACTTTTTAGTTGGTTTTAAAAATTTGGTATATTAAATTATTTTAAATTCAGTAACATTTTCTGATTTTTAGTCCTCAGCTGTGAGTTATATTTAAAATATCAAATCTTTAGCTCATTGAGAACTTAGTTTAAAATGTAATAGACAAACAAACAGACAGACAAAAATGCAAAGTAAAATTGCATTGACATCCAGTTCGAGTTATGTTTAAAATTTCTAGTTCATCGGGAAGTTGGTTTAAAATCGGTTGTACTGAACAAACAAGAAAGCAAGTTAATAAAAACGTGGTAATAAAGGCCTTTTCAAAACAACATTATATTACATTTTTATGCAAATATAATTCCGTCTTGTACGTCTTTTCATTTTATTTATTAACTCCCGGCCTCCCCAAATGATTTTATAACTGCCCTTCTGGTTTAAAAGCACCTTTTCTTTTCATTCGACCCCTTCACATACGAGCCAAGGCCAAGTACGTCATCTTGTGCCTGCGTTAACAGTCTCGAGCGTTATCAGTATTGTTCACAAGCTATCCTCCCCTCGTCCCCCTCTAAAATGCAAAAACAAAACACATCAACAACCAAGCTATCTTCTCGATTCCGGTGTGAAGGGAATAGTTCGATGTTAGAATCCAACGACAACACAATTCAATAAGTTATCTTTACGCGTAGTGAATTACGCGTTATAATTACAATGAATTCGTAAGCCTAAATACATTTGGAAGAAAACAATAAAAAAATATTTTAAAAAACATTTTACTAGACTGGTTACAAATAAATTAAACTATTTAAATTTTTATGTCATTGTAATGTTTTCCAAATTCAACTAGGATAAACTTGGCAAATAACAGATAAGTTAAAAAATTTTAAAACCCCGTACGGCTGAACTGATTTTTTTGAATGATAGCTATACTAAGAGCACTCTCGATCAAGACAAATTCCAATAAAAATAACTAAATCAAAATCGGTTCATCCATTTAGGAGCTACGATGCCACCAACAGATACACACGTTAAACTTATATAACACCCCTCTTTTTGCTTCTATTCTTATGGTTAAAAAGAAATGGGCCTATATGTTTACTGGTAATAATCATAAACTACCGCATTTTCAAATGTAGGGCTAACCTAAAAACTCAGCTTCTCAGTCGTTTTTACAAATATTTGTAAAACTAATGTTAGTATAAATCCTTTTTTATTGTGAAACAGAAATTACTTGCAATTCTGGGTTTTAAACTTGTGGGTTTTTCAAACCACCATTTTGTATTTTTATGAGATAAGCACCCCAGTTTTTTAATCATTTTCAACAAAACATACTGTCATCTCTTCTTGAGATAGGATCAAAGTTGTTATTTTCGCACCACCTATTTCATTTCCAGATGAACAAGCCCCTACGGTAGAACAACCCGAACCTGGGCTAGGATCCACCGCCTGCAAAGAACCTCAGCCAGGACCCTCTAAACGACAACGCCTAACATAATAATGTAATATACATATAATCATAATATATAATACTTAAAATAATATAATAATATGTAATCATTTTTCTAGATTTTCGTTGTAATTTTAACTTTGTGTAACTAAATTTGTATAATTTCGGACTTTATATAACTTGAACATTATTACATTAAATTTTTGAAAAAAAATATTTCTACCTTCACATATACGATGTAAATAAAGTATATGCTGAGAACAGAAAGGAATTCACAAATTGACAACGTTGAATATATTAAATTAAAGTTTTATAGTGGAAATTGTGGGTTTTCGGGGAGACAGGCGAAATACGCCAATTTTCAATTAGCGCTTGTGCCCGAACGGTTCGTCAGAGAAAATAACTTATGGAATGAAATTTGTAGTAAATTTTATGTACATTAATTTTTAATAGGAAGTTTGTTTACGAAAAGTCGATAGTTTTCGAGTTATAAGCAAAAAACCGCAAAAACATAAGATTTTTGACATGTTTTTGCATTTTTTTCAATGTTGCGTCACGAAATTTTGTAGGCAAACCTCAGATTCGGATTCAGCACCCCAAAAAACATATAAAATGGAAAAATCAAAACTACCCCAAAACTTTCTTGCGAAAAACACAATTTGACTGGACCAACAGCCTTGTTTTGCAAACTCAAGCGGTAGTATGAATTATGTGAAAATATTAACTTTCAACTGCTGTTTGAATAACATCTAAAAAGTCAAATATAGTTTGCTTTACACCAAATGAAAGATTGAACTTTGTTCTATAAATAGATATTAAACAGTCTATTGAAATAATTCGAATTATAAAAGATATCTAGAACGCAAAATGTGTTGTTTTATTGGTTGAAATCTGCTCACTTGCAAAGGTTTACAGACAATTCCATATCTTTGGAACTATTTGTCCGATTTTGGATTGGATGGCAGTTTCAGATAGGTAAAAGTGTGATGAATCCTTCAGTATACAGATATAACTCAGAAAAATACCGGGCGGGCTGTATTGAAAGACATAGAAACTGGAATTAAAGGTAGTTTTGGTGCATTAAAATTCGCGCGACATTGGCTTTTAGAAAACTAAAAAACTGCAACGATGATTACGTATGTAAATATACGGTTTAGAAAAAACTTTTAAATGCTAAAATTAAAGTTTAGATCATTTCCTTTCCAACGGTTTTTGATTTATTGCGATTGGATAGTTTTTAGTGGGTGAAATATTCATTACAAGTAGAGTTGTCAAAATTGATCGTTTTCACGTGCCACGCCCCCACGACCACTCAAATTGAGTAGTCTGACAGTTGCAGGGTTAACGAATTTGAGGTGCAATTTTATACATCTTTGCTACCTGTTACGCGTCAAAGCCACCGTGATCCAAACTTCATAGTCGGGGATCGTTTTTACCTCTATTAGGGACATACATACAGAAACTTTCAGGTTTTATGACATAAGGAACGCCTAATCGTCACGGGCTCTTGCTCTATTATCCTTTACTGTATTTAATTATGTGGCAAACATATCTTGTGTCGTCTTGACTTCTAGAATTTGTTTTTCAAAAAATTGTCAACAACTTTGAATTTCTTGTTTGGTTTCATTTAATTTGGTATGAGTTGCATCAAATTTAAGCTTCAGTTCAAGTTTAGTTTCATTTAATTTGGAGTTCATCTCATCCTTGGTTTCATTTAATTTGGAGCTCATATTCATATTCATCTGCTGTAGATAAATAAATATTGTGTTCAAGTCGGGAGTGGTTGTATTAGAACGGTCGTTTGAACTTCCCGCTGATAATGTATTAGACTGTGTAGATTGCTTCGCGTTTCCAGCAATCGCTAATGAATTGTTTGCCTCGCTTACAAATACAGGATCATTTTGTGTATTTCCGTCAATGTTCGGTAGACTTCGGCTGCGCTTCACATAATTGCCGCTCGGCGCTGTTGAAAGATAGTCAGGTGTAGACGACAAGGATAACATGGCGTCCGTTTCACTACATGAATGGGATCGTTGATCGCGTTGTACGGTAGCGTCATTTTCGGTCTGTAATGTGTTGTTAGAGTTCCTCTCACTTTCCATGTTGGTCGGGTATCGTTTAGGGAATCTTAAATTATATGGGGATGTCATTGATCAGGGTTTTATACTAATAAATATCTAATACAAACTTAACTAATCGGCTTACCGTATACTATCGATTTTATTTGATAACAGTTGCAATTGTAACGGAAGGTTACAAAAATAAAAATTATATAAATATAAACTGTTAAAAAAAAATGGGTTTTCGAAAAAATTGCAAAAAAAAAATGTTCAAATTAAATAAAACGCTATATGTGGATTATTGTTCACCTCTCCTCTTTATTTATTCACCTTTAAAAAAAATCGTCGCTCATAAAATAACTTAAGTATCATCAAAAAACTCTCCTTACTCTTTAACCTCCATAATAAAAAATTATACATCATGTATCTCACCTTAAATCCAACGTAGAACTCCACCTTACACCTTAACGTACAACTTCACCTTACACCTTAAAACCTCATATGAAAACCTTAAAAATCATCTCCATTTAACTCTTATAAAAAAAATTTTTAATAATCCACATATAACTTTTCTGTATGCTCTTTTAGCATTTATATATTTATGACTACCTTCAAGATTATACTACGTTAACTTTACTTTCTCAGGTCTAAGTTCTTGGCTGAAAAGTACTGACTGGGGGATGTGCATGGTTAAATAAAGGAATCTAAGACATCGTGGCGGAACAACTAATCTTTTACTCAGACATTATAGAGAAATAATTATTTACAAGCAAATACATTATCATCATAAGGCAAACAAGTTAATTTGACGAAAATATATACAAAATGTTACTAAGCCTATCTTACAATGTAAGACGCAATTGGATTAAAATGAAGTTATTTGTTAAAAAAGATTTAAAATTTATAAATGCAGACTGAAATGTTGAAACTTATGGCCATTACTACTTACGGAATTGTTTACTTCACAGTTTTTTACCTAAGATTTTCACTTTGATTGCACTGATATACTAAACACTCTTCTTCTGTAATGTGCATTTAGCAAAAGCACATGGTGAAATTTTTTAAGTTCACCTCTCGTCGAAGAAACACTATCAATTCTACTGCCGAAGCTCACATCAACACAGGAACACTCCTACTTCATTTTCATATAACTTTTATTACTCCACTGTCGAAAAAACTACATTTTTATAGGAAAACTCTCTTCTCACACTTTACCACACGTGCGTTGTCTACGCCATACTTTTTTCAGTCTGAATTAGGATGCAGTACAAAGCCATTTGTATCGAATCAACTTTCATGATCACTATAATCAAGTCCATGTTCGTTCTGTGTTCTGATATGTACGCTGACATTATAACGTGCTTTTTTACATATGGTTTTCTTTTTTAACTTTACTGTTTTTAATTATTAAACTGTTCATTATGCAATCATTTATCTGTCTTTCTTAACTGTTCGTTCCAACCGCACCACTGTTTTTAACTGTCAATAACTTTTATATAGTTTATATACATTATACACTTCTATTCATCGATATTTTTTAAGTCTGCTTTTTATTTCGTTTATTAATAGTCTGCCTATTTTTCACTTTATTTTTATTTAAATGATTCTACTTTAATTATTTTGCGTCATAAAAGAATTTATACATGTATATAAGAATTATAAATGTTTACCATTATATATTGCGTCTTTTTTTTTTAATCAGACCACACCTCTATGCTTTTAGTCATTATGGGTATTTTATTATTTTGTGTCATCACATAATATTCCTGTTACATGGCTGTTAGTGTTACACAATATTTTAGACAAGATTTTTATGCTTCAAGTTTGTCTGGCCCTGAAGTTGAGCGCCATTGTTAAAGTTTTCTTCTTAATTAGTTTAATAGATAAATAGATATTTCAATAATATGTGATTGGATTACCCAAAACTGTAAGTAGGCCTAGGCCTAATTTCTATATAACCTAAATATATAGAAGGATACTATGAAAGAACTTAACTTCGTATAGGCTAGTAAACAAATCAGTATTTAATGGTGAATATAGATCCAAATGTTCAAAATGTCAATACACAAAATAATTTGGTTTTTAAATAATACAAATGTTTTGGTTGATTTGCCTCTGGCAACTCTAATATCTACGAGGTGTGAAATTCTTGGGACTCAGACAAACTTGAAGTCATATTTGAATATTAATTTAATCATTAATTAAGTTTCATTAGAAACAGGCAAAGAATTATTAGTTGGATCTTATAAGTTCAAAATTTAAAATCAGTAAGTCCAATTAAAATAATTAAAATGTTTCTTTCAATAATTATGATAAATAAATGGCATAGTTCTTAAAATAGTTCAAATCTTTATGGTACATAGAAAGATCTCACCAAAGTCCAAAAATGTTTTGATCCATGATTTCTTCCTTCAGCTTTGAAACCTCAACATTATTTCAAAATTCCTTAATATAGTGACACTTTTGATGGCTCTTGATATTTTATAATTTATGGCGATAGGGCAGGAACGCTTTTAATTTCTGTTCATCCATACATTTAATTTTTTTTTTTAACCATTAAAGTTCCCTCCATCTTGAAAATAATTGTTGCTAGTTTTGGGGTTCACATCACTTGAACAAAACTTTTCAGCTGTTTTTATTTTTTATTTTATTATAATTATTATTATTTTTGATACACAAAACAATCCTCCACTACACACTTGATACCATTTATTTGTTTGCCAAAGAAGTGTTGATATTTTTAGTATATGTATTTTATTAATTATATTATGAATTATTGCAACTGTTATTTTCTGACTACCATATAAAGTAATATTTACAGTCAAGTAAGAGGCTTTTTATTAAATACTCAATTATGGTTGTGCTTGAGAGACATATGTATGGGATAACTGTTTAACATAAAAATATGATAAATTAATGTGTATAATGTTATGAAATCTTACAAACCGAACATCATCACTTGCGATGCCATTTTCTTCTGCCCATTGAGTGCAGACAATGAGAGCATTGAATGCGTCGCTGTCGATCAAAGTTCTCCAAGTTGAAATCTCCAAGTCATCATTAGATTGGTCATCCGGGGATCGAATTTGGCTGAGGATTTCCTCATCGGACAGGGGCTGAAAATTTTCCTCGCTTGTCCCTTGAAGCCAATCTATGATATCCTCGTTTTTCAAGGAAACATCCACTTCACATTTCTCAGAAAACTCTTGCAAAAATTTTGGAGTGAATTGTAAAGTCGAATTAGCATCTTCAGAATGGTCAACTACGTTTTCAGAATTGAAAGCAGGGTGCGTTGGCCAAACCTTTTTCCACGAACACTAGATAGTGTCGCTTATAACTTTGTTCCAGCTGTGAGCTAGACAAAAAACGACGTCTTTAATGTTTGTTTTTTTCAAAAAATTTATTATTCCATCATTTTGTTTTATTATATAAAAAAAGCAATTTTTTGTAACTAATTTTTATTTGCTGGATGAGATTTTGGTCCATGGGTTGCAAGAGTGGTGTTGTGTTTGGAGGCATGTAGAGGACTTGAATTTGCCTATCTTCTTTATCCTTTGTCCAGTTTATTAATTATCTCATATTTTTTACTTAAATTTAAAGTTACGTGCTTTTGTTTGGTCGAGATTACGTAAATATATGAACTATGTACAGTATATAAACACACTATAAACACAATATGTACACTAATAAAATAAACAAGGTTTTAAACTACAAAACGTTATAAACGAAAGAAAATGTTGTAAATAAACAAAACAAAAGATTGAAAATGTTATAAACGAAAGAATTACACTGTACTGTAATGAAGAACAAGTGGCAGACTGAATGGGTTATTATGGTCGTTAGAGAAGAGGGGAGGGAGGAAAGCGCATGTGTTTGTTAACATCAAGCGATGGTCACGTGTTTCTCGAGAGCGCCGGATTACTGAACGTGCCAGACTAACCAAGCCGGATTATCAAGATTATACTGTATTTCTTTTATATTTGTCAAAAGCAGTTGTGATTTGCTTTTTTACAATCAGAGGTATGCTACAGCTTCATACAGAAGTTATAACTTCATACAGAAGTTATAGCTTCATACAGAAGTTATAGCTCTATACAGAAGTTGTAACTTCATAAAATATGCAGAAAAATATATACAAAACACTGTTATATTAATATGAAAAAATTATAATTAACCTAATAATAGGTACACCCAGAAATGTGTACCTACAGTATTACACATTTCACATGTGTAGTCTAATCACAAACTAGATTAGACTGTATACAAAATGAACTACAGTAAAACCTCTCTAATCCGGACCTCTCATATCCGAAACCTCCGATATCAGGCGTAGTAAAAAATAATAAATATATCTATCAAAAATGAATATTTTCTACCGGATAGCATATGATGTTTTTGAGTTGGGCAGTTGGGCGTTGTTTCCGCGAATAAGTAGAAAGCTAGTGAATTACCATAAAGCAAGTCCCAGCAAGTCATCAGTGGAATGATGTAGAGCCAGAAACGGAAAAATAAGATAATGAAACAAACGAAGAAATCGTTCAACTTCTCAGAAACGTTCCCAATTGTGATGAAATAAGCAATGATGGAGTAATTGAGTGGATGAATGAAGATGAAGTTATGAATTAAAATGACAGAGATATTATCGACTTAGTGAACACAGATCCAGCATCTGTCGAAGATAAAGAGTCAAAACAAAACAATTCATGACGCATTGTGAAGCATTCGAGACGTTTGAACAGCAGATCGACTAAGTCGAACAACAAGAAGAAGCTGCAGCGGCCTGATCTCTTTCTTTTTCGCAGATGGAGAGATAATTCGTCAAAGAAGCGGGTTCAGCGAGCCAAACAAGCCACAATTACACCGTTTATTTACAAAAAATGACGTGAGTTCAAATTTAACTTGTACAAAAGTAAGTTTTTACTGTATTTAAGTCAAAACTTTTTATTATTTTCCCCCATTTTTAATTTACGGTATTTGTATTAACTTGAATACTAATACTAGTAGGCCTAAGTTGTACTTTTTCTGAACCCCAATGCACATAAATTAGTATACGTCCGGTAGTTTTTTTGCTTCAGTACAGTAATTTTTTGGAAATGTTTGTACTCTTTTTTAGCATGTTAACCTTAAAAAGGTATATTGTACAATTTGTTGTTCATTTCCACCACTTTACCCATATTAAAAACCCTCTCTGAAATCTGGATTTTTTGGTATACGGATCGGCCGGCGCCACATTGATCTGGATATAAGAGGTTTTACTGTATATCTAAATAAATGTTAAGACCATACTACAAAGCACTTAATTAAGAAAAAATACAAAAATTACCTAACAGAATTCTAAGAGTGGTGTGCTATTACTTACTGATATGGTCGTTCTCCAGTATGACTTCGCATATGTACTACGACACATTTACGCTCAGAAAACCTTTTGTCACACAATGAACACAGCCACGGTTTTAGTTCTGTGTGAGTCTGTAAATGTCTTCTTAGATTACCTTTAGTACTCAACTTTGCATCACACTTTGGGCATGCATAGATCTTCTCTTCCAAGTGACTTTGTTTGTGTACTGAAACAAAATACTTTAATTATACACAATAATGTTATACATAAATATGCTAATTGTTATAACATTTTAATAAAAATACAATATTTTCAAGATTGTTGCTTAAGATGCGAAACAGTAGACAGAATTTAGTAATAAAAATCACTAGATTTCTAATTTTGCTTGTCAGATAAAGTATGTAATGTTACTGTTTTTATTCAATTTTTAGATTAGGTTATATCTTAACAACTAATTTACAATTACGTTTCACAATTTAATAATATACAAGTATTTAGAATTCTTTCTTAATAAAACATGAAAGATGTTCCCTATTTACCACTAAAGTTATATCTTATAATATTTTTTTTACAATAAACCTCTTACTGTTACTCACCTTGAAGATTGCTTTTTGTTGAAAAACAAGAATTACATGTGTCACAAGTATATGATTTGGTATGTGATAGCTTATGACCTGTAAAAATGTTATATATAAGCAGACAAAATATATTTATTATATAATATTACAATTTAATGTATATTGTTCTATGATTGCTCTTATCATTTAAAGTAACTCTAAGGTGTCAGGCCATAGATTAGACATTTTTTTACATTTTAATAGGTCTACTAATCTGTTTCAGTAAAACCAGTAATTTGACTTTCCGTTTAGTGTTGAATAACATTGAAAAGCGTGATTGAACTATTTACCTCATAAAGTTTTTTTTCTGAAACCATCGTACTGAATTGTTTGTTTTGTAATAACAAAGATAGTTTTAATTACTGACATACAAGATTGAATCAAGTTTGGTATTTTCAAAATTTTATGGATTGACACTTTCAAACCCTTTTTCAGCCTCCAGGATTTCAACTTTTAATAAAGAAATATTCTGTTAAAACAGACTTTAGTAATGTAATTACCAAACTACTTTTGTCTGTTTCTTACAAATTTGTTTTGCCTCTATTGTTGTTGTTGGATTTACACTATAGTTAAGTCTCGATAGTTCGAGTCTCGGAATAACAATTTTCCCAAAAATTGGAGCTTCGTAAAAAAAACAAAACAATAAAAAAGTACTGTATAGCTGTGAATGTCATTTACTGTATCAATCCATTTCCCCCACCTGCTCATAGTATAACGCGCCACACTGCGTTTAGTTGTGTCTGACACTGACCTACGCCACACTTCTCTCGGCTTTTGTTTGTTTATGCAAGCAAACCTTTTGTTGAATGTAGTTTTTCTCGATTTGTCGTTATCGGTACAGTATAGTATTGAGTTTTCTTTGTTGACTGTGTTCATTTTTTTTAAACGTTTTAAAATTTAGTGCAGTAACAAAGAAAAAGAAATTTGTGCCTTTACAGGTTAAGTTAAAAGCATTGAAACGACTTGAAAAGAGAGAAACAATAAAAACACTTGCTCTCCAATAAGATATCAGCAAAGTTACCTTTCTGACTGGAAAAGAAACCAACTTAAATTGGAACAGTTTTCTTCAAAGAAATGCTCTCAAGAATCTCTTAAGCAAAGAATTCGGAATTTGAAAAAACAAGTGAGGCATTGTACATGAGGTTTACGCAACAAAGACAGAGAAGGGGGCTCTGATTTCTGGCCCTAACTTGTAGGAGAAAGCCTTGGCTGCAGGAGGGAGAAGACAGTTTTACCGCTAGTGTGGGCTCCTTGACAAGCAGAAGAGAGGTATGGAGTGTGTAAACTAGATGTTGAGAAAAATTTTCTGGTGGCTCTGAGGTCGTTTCGGAATTTATTGTAATGTTTAAAAAAATCATAACTGTAGAAAATGTATCTAGTGAACAAATTTATAACTGCGACTAAACTGGTTTAAAGTACATAATGTTGCCAGCAAAAACACTCAGTTTTGAACACATTTTTACCAGAGTGTAAAAAGTTTTTAAAAGAAAAGAGATTGCCATGCAAAGCAAAGCTATTTTGACAATGGATAATGCGTCTTCACATCCAAGTGTAGAAGAACAGCAGTGCAACGAGATCTGCACCTTGTTTCTCTCACCAAACTTTACCAGTTTGATTCAGCCAATGGATCAGGGCATTCTGGAATAACTGAAGGAAATGTATCGTCAGCGATTCCTTCAATCAATTTTGCATTCGGACGACAATGAAAGCATTGTAGGACTTTAAAGAAAATGACTGTGAAGGGTGTTGTGTACTGGAGCAGTAAGTCTTGGAGAAAGCCAGGTACAATTTCTAAGTCTTACAGAAAAATTCTACAGGAAAGTATGCCTAACACAGAAACTGAAGATTTTGACGACAAGGACATTGTGTAATTTAATCAGAAGTTTGTCCAGCTTTGAAGAAGCAGAAAATGTGGAAATAACTGTGTAGTTAAATTCAGGCAGTTGGAAGTTACAGACTCTTTGATAGTAATTTACATGATTAACAACTCAACGCAGTGTGAGAGTGATGAGGATGACGAGTTCGAAACTGTACCACTGACGAATCACACTGCACTTAAGGCCACCATGTCCTACATGGAGAAACATCCTGATATGACACCAACTAACATCCTGCTCTTCAGACGGTGGCATGAAATTTCCGTGTAGAAACGTTGCAACTTCACCAATGAAAAGACAATCCACCATTTTTCATAAAGTAAATTGTTATCAGACTTAAGTTAAAACCTTTATTCTGCCAGTGTAAATGCCTAATAAAACACTTTGTTTTAGTAAATTTCATATTTTGACACCAGTATTCTTTTCAATATCATTTTATTTCTTTTCCCCACATAAATTTTGATAGTCCGAGTTTTCAACAGTTCGATTTGGTCCCGGTCCCGCTAGAACTATCGAGACTACTATATCTTCACTAGGCCTGTAGTGATTAAATACTTAAACACAATAATCAAAATATTCTGATAGTATTGCCTAAATATACAGAAAAATAAAAAAATAAATAATCATGCAAAATCTAAAAAACTGAATATGTATCAGCAGGTGTTTGGTTTTATAGCTCATGCACAAAAAAAGTTTGTTATTCTGATTTGCCTTACTGGATTGGATATACAATATGTTTAAAAAAATAAGTAACTTGTTCGTAAAAGAAATATGAAAAACAAACATAAAGCTATTTTTCAACATAACTTCTACTGTTTTTGATCGGTTATCAGCCTTTATTGTGGCACCAGCAACACGATTACGTGACAAAGCTTGCTTGTTTTGAATTCCAATCCAATTTTTTCAGTCTCTCAGTACAAATGTATTATTGCTATCTCTAACTGTATTACTGTTTCAAACTGTTGTGATGTCTGCAAGATTTTCTATTGATTTAAGCAGTCAAAACAATAAAAACAAAATGTAAACAGATTTATCTTTCACAAAACGGCACTTACATTATGTTAAAAGTACCTCAAATTAAGTAAGTGTCTTTCTTTCCATGGATACAATATAGTCCTGTTTTTAGTGCTGATTTTTTGTGAACACGTATATTGTTAGATTACCATACTGACTCACGGAGATCCTTACAAGGACAAAATGTAATTCACTACAAAAATATTTAGTGTTAAAAAATAGTTTAATTTTGTATGTTAAACTAAAAGCATCAATGAGCTAACATCCATTGTATTTACCTGGAATCTAACGAGGAACCTTGAGCTTCCGAGTTAAGTACACTAACTCCTCAGCTACAAGGCTGCATATTATTAATAATACAAGGCTGCAGCTCAGTGGTGTAAATGCAAATATTTTTATATCTTGACATGCATTAAAAAAAGGCAATAAAAACAATCATATTGGTTCAATACCTAAATAAATAGGAGATGAAACAACCAACAACAAAAAATAAAAACAGGACAGGTACAAAGTATCAAAATAGCATGATCACCTCTTCAATGAAAAAGTTTTAAAATGATTTAATAAGTATGTGTGCACCCTAATGACTGAAGAAAGAATTGTAAATGATCATTTTACAATTCCAAAATTAACATAGCTTACAATAATAAATATACACCTATTAGAAAACAACTATATTTTATGAACATTGAAAGTTATCAAACAAAATTTTCAATATTGTTCACTCAACTGTCAAGCTGCCCTTCAGAAATGAATGTTTTACTGCATTCCTCACAAACAAATTTCTGCATGTCACATATCCTCACATCTGTGATCAGAATATTATTCTGAAAAACTTCACCAATGCTTAGGCCTAAATCTGAGACATATATTGAGGTTTCTGGAGAAACAGATGATTCTTGCTGGTGCAATGGTGATGAAGGGATTTTACAAGATACCGTCTCCACTATAAACAAAACATTAAAACAGATTACATAATATCAATCAAATTTTTATAAGAAAAACAAATTCCGGATCACAACTAAATGAAAAATTAAAAAATTTTCCAACACCATATTTTTGTGTTTCTGTATAAATTTGTATTCTTTTATTTTATAGTAACTAATTACCAACACAATTAAATTATTTGTACTTATGAATTAGCCACCAATAACTAATTAGCCACTGCGAGTTAGACGCGCCCGTCAATCAGCACCACTTGTTTTTTTTTACTTCAGCTATATTGTCTTAAGATCAGTGTTGTGTTCAGTAAGAGTAAACAATATTGTTGCAGAGTGCAGTGACTTTTTAAATCACAATCGCATATGAGGGGGTGAGAAGCCAAGGGGTACAAGTGACTTTTTTTAAAAATTTGAGTTAAGTGCAGAAATTAGTTTTTGAAGTATATAAAATGTTGGTGGCCAAGGGGTACAAGTAATTATTTGACTGGTGCTGAGATCTGTTGGAAAAAAGTTTTCACTACTAAAACTTTGGCGGTCTTTGACTAAATCTTTGGAGGCCAACCGGTACAAGTGGTAGCTGTACCCCTTGTGCTCCAAGCCTTTTTTGGTGGCCAGCTGATACAAGTGGCAGCTGTAACCCTTGTTAAGTTTTGTTTGTGAAATATTGATCCATTCAGTAATACTGTTTTAAGGTTATGTTATGCTTGAACATTTTTGTTATCATTGTAAAGTTTACATAAAAACAAAATGAGTAACTCAGACCTTGACGAAGATGGAGACTATTCACCACTATTTGGAGGTAAGTAGCCTTAACACTTGTGATAATATATTTTTACCTTGACTTATAGTGTTGGATTGTAAAATTAATTTTTTTATTTTTATTTTGGCTTAGGCTTATAGTGTTGGATTGCAAAATTAAATAATTTAATACGTTTTATCAGTGTAGGCTATGTTACCTTTTACTGTATGCTAAGATTAGGTTAGGCCTAGCTATTAGGTCGTGTTGTGGTAGTCCTAATCAGTTTGTTCCCAGCAATGTTCTTAAAATCTTTACAAGCATAGGTCTAAGCAGTTTTATTTTGTTCAGATGATGACTCGGATGCAGATTCACACTTTGAGCCTGGAACAAAACAGATCCGGATACTGCGTAGAAGGCCTACAACACGTCATACGCCTGGTATTGAACATGACTCCTTTTTAAATGAAGGTTAGTCCTAGCATGTTTATTTTATAAGTAAAGAATGTGTTAACTGTTGACGGGCGTACTTTCGTATCAGTTTTAAACTAAGTAACTTAGGCCCTACACGATTTAAAAAAAATGATGTAATTGGACACAGAACAAATTTTTATAAAAAGTAGATACCGGTATACCATTGGTTAATGTTTAACTTAAATAGATGATGAATAAGAATAGGCTACCTAGTCAAAAATTGGGGCTTGTGCATGGTTTTAATAAAATTTGTTGTCCTGTAATAACCTACAGGACTTTGCCGTATGCCTTTAAGTTAACATTTTATTATCTTTTTTTTATTACGAATTGCTTTTCAAATAATCACAAGAAACCTTTAGTCCTTTTAGTTAAAGGTCGTAAGTTCTATGACGCTGCTGGTTTGTGTTTCTAGGTTAATATCAGCCAGGCCATATTTATATTATGCATTGGAGCTGCTTTTGTATTCAATATTGAATAACTTCTTGGGCCCACTTAAGTTTGAAGGGACAAGTAAAAAATATGGTGGCTACTTGTTTAATGGCAAACAATTGCAAAGTAGGTAAGCTACTACCATTTAAACTAC
This sequence comes from Philaenus spumarius, assembly GCA_018207615.1. Classification (NCBI taxonomy): domain Eukaryota; kingdom Metazoa; phylum Arthropoda; class Insecta; order Hemiptera; family Aphrophoridae; genus Philaenus; species Philaenus spumarius. The sequence continues at coordinate 279,321 of JAGFPH010000186.1, read as the reverse complement.
AATAGTTGTTTTTTTCAGGTGAACAAGAATATGACCAAATTGCTGGAACCTCTAGAGAAGATAGTGCGATTGCTGTAAACGGTGCAACAGCTGCCGGAGAAGATAGACCACCCACCACAGACGATGAGCCAACTAGGCCAACTGAACAAGAAGGACCAACTTACGGAGAAGGACCACCTGATGAAGAAGATCAGTCGTCAGAAGATGAACCACGGCCTAAGCGGGCAAAAAATCCCGGGCGTAAAAAAACTCGAAGAGTTGAGTCATGGAAAAGGAACATTTCTCAAAAGAAACGTAATGAGGGTAAGGCGTATATTGATAGAAAGGGCTTATCTCATCCAGAAAAAAAGGTAACGGAATATAATCATCCCTGTAGGTTTAAATGCAATGAAAATTTTGATGAAGCTAAGAGAAACCAAATTTTTAAAGAATACTGGGAACTTGGTGATTGGGAGCTCCAAACAGCTTTTTTACAATCAAGTATAAAACTAGACAAACCTGAAAGAAAGAAATCAGAAGGGAGTGGATCTAAATCTGTAAGCTGTCAGTTTTATTTATTGGAGCGCAGGGTTTGCAAAAAGTTTTTTCTCTACACCCTTGATGTCTCAAACAAGAGAATAACTAATGTGATTTCAAAAAAAGCTATTTCCTCTACAGGTATATCACCAAAGGACAAGAGGGGTCATAAAGTACCTGGAAACAAACTTTCTGAAGACAAAGTTGCATTCGTTAAAGAGCATATTCGTAGATTTCCAAGATACACAAGTCATTATTCACGCAGTCAAGCTCCAAAAAAAAAAATTTATCTCCTGGCCTAAACATCAAAAAGATGTACAACTTGTACAGAGAAAGCTGCGTTGAACACATGGTAGAGCCTGTGAAGGAAAGCTATTATCGCCACATCTTTAATACGGAATTTAACTTGAGCTTTCACAGACCACATACCGACACTTGTGTTACTTGTGACAAACTGCAGAATACCATCAACAATGGAACTCCAGATGAGAAACAAAGCGCTATTACACAAAAGGAAGTACATTTGCGGAAAGCAGAATCGGCACGACAACAAATAAAGGACGCTCAAGAAACTGCCAAAGATGATACTAGTCACTTAGTGATTTGTTTCGACCTGCAAAAAATGCTACCCTCTCCGGTCCTTACCTGCTCCAGAGTGTACTATGCGCGACAACTGTAGACGTATAATTTTTGTATACACAATTTGGTAAGTAACAACGCTAGTATGTTCATGTGGCATGAGGCTCAGGCTGCTAGGGGCTGTGAGGAGATGCTCTCTTGCCTGTTGCGACTTGTAAAGACACTGCCTACAAGAGTAAAAAAAATTACAATGTTTAGTGATAATGCAGGTGGGCAGAATAAAAGCAGTTTCACAGTGAAGTTCTGGTTGTATATAGTACGTACTACCCACATTGAGGAGGTGGACCATAAGTACTTATTGTCTGGTCATTCGTATAATGATTGCGACAAAAACTTTGGAGTCATTGAAAGAGCCCACAGGAATTCAGGTACAGGGATATTTACACCAGAACATTGGATGAATATTGTTGCTAAATCGTCTAGCAGATTTGAAATCTTTGGAAGAGCATTACGTTAAGTCAGTCACAGGTATTCGTAGTATGCAATGGCTACGTTTTCAAAAGTCAGATCCCTATACACTGTTTTATAAAAACACATTCAATGCTGACATGCCTTTTTCGCAGTACAATATGAAGCCCAAGGAGGCTCCAAAACAACGCCTTCCTCAACAACTATCAGCCAAAAATGCTGCCCCAGGAATTAAAGCAAGCAAGTACAAAGACTTACAGAGCCTGCTTCAGTTCATTCCTCCATCATATCATGTCTTCTACAACAATCTGAAGATTCAGCGAGAAAGACAACAGCCTGGAAGGGGAGGAACAGTGCCAACCGATGCTGAGGAAGACCGTACTGAAGTTGAAGACGAAGAACCTGATGCCGTTTGGGAATCTGATTCTGAGTAATAACTCAGACGTAATTACGGACAATACAATGTCTCTGTATTCAATTCACTATTTTTGTTTACATTTTGTATTTTAATAAAAGTTCTCTTATACACTATTTTAATTTTTTTCTTCAACTTATTGTCCTTTGGAAGACAAGAGGACAAGTGAAGCTTTCTATCACTATTATCTTAATAACTACCATATTTCCTAAGATTTTTTCACAAAATTAGTATCTAAATTTAAGTTATGATGTGTACAACACAACTTCAACTAATTTAATTTTTAAAACAGGTTGGTTGTTTTACCTTAGCATTTTAACTTTGAAGAGGTTTATCTCAAAACTAAGAAACCGTCACTTGTACCCCTTGGCTTCTGACCCCCTCATATATTATTTCTCAAGGCCATTTTTTTGTCGGTACGCCATAACTTCCTTAATACATCATCAAATTACATGAATGAGGCATCATTTTAAAGCTTTCCTTAACCGCTACACCGGAAAAATATACAAACAGCTTAAAATTCATGTATTAATAACAAAAATTGATTAAAAACCGTTTATATTATACTTTGTATGTTCCTAATGAAAGGCGCCATCTATTAACCATCTGTTTAACTAGCACGACAGCTGTTAGTTAGATTTTTTACACTGTAAGATTGTATAGGAAAACTGATATTTATAAACCAATGTAAATAAATAAACATTAACTGAATTTAATCAACGTGATAAATCAGGTAAATGTAGGCCTTCTCTGAACTTGCGAAATATTCGCACGGGTCAGCTAGTTCATTTTTAATAATAATTGTGCACTGATTTAATTGTGTTCAGAATTAAAATGTCAGACAGTAAAAAGAAGAAGGTTGTTGAAGGCAGACGACCCGGCATTGGACGCAACAATAAATGACACCGAGGCGGCATCACTGTTCGATCAGCTGTTGACTTATTTGGAGCATCAAGGAGACAATATATAAAAATAATAACCCGGCAGAGCTGTTACTAACAAAACGGCTTCGAGATCAGTTTGCTAAAATGAAGCAGTGAAGCAGAACATTTCCGATTTTTTTAAAAAACAATAAACAATTTAAGTTTTCTTTGTCTTATTTCTTGCAATAATTGAACTAATTTTTCTGTACATCCCCCCAGTAGTGATTAATGTATATTACAATAAATGATTCATAAAAATACAAGTTTTTATGTAAAACTCCATGATACTTGTTTTATTTGGAATTTTGTTTTCTGGAACGGTAATAGTCCCAACAAAACCGGATAAACAAGATTTTAGTGTACATAATAACCTTCTCTTAATTTCTAATTATTTATAGGCCTGTACATATATGAAGATTAAGTGAAGTTGATATGATTATTCTTAAATTATTATGATTAAATTATTCATAGATTATTTTCTCAATTATTATCATTAATGAAATACTACAGGAAATTACTATAGTATTTTACCTGATTGTTAGTCTGTCTTGTTACTTCCTGAGTTGTCCTACTTACGACGCGTTTCGAGATTGTAATCTCACTATCAAGTATAAAGTATATTAATCACTGTTCAGGTCGTCATATACACACACAAACACATTAATAACACAAAGTACACAAACACATAATTTATAATACTAATGTGGCCTCAAAGAAACTCCTTAATCAAGTAAAAGGAATGTCCTGAAAAGCTTTTTAAATTTTGTTAAAATATAATGTCAACTGCGAGATTTTATTAAACTCCTTGAAAATCTTCAAAAGGAACCTTTTATTTAACCTTCATGCATACGCGCTGGTGTGAAAACCATCCCAGACAGTCTCTCTATAACAGTCTTTACTACATTTAAAAATTTGTTATGTCTGTTGGCGGCCTTCCTGATACCTTTCCATTGTCATTGACTCAAGGTCAATCAGTTGATGCGCCACTGAAAATTATCAGGCTCGGCCAGAGGTGTTTTACACCCCGTGCTTGTGCTTACGTCAGTGGCGGCTCGTGCTTAGGTTCACTGGTTCAGTGAACCCCCAAGCAAATTGCGGTAATAAAATAATATTTTAACAACTATAAATATTTAGTTCTTGGTTTCATAAATCTAACATGATAGTGTGAAAAGTTGTTAAAATACGACAGAGAGTTACAACGCGCAGATCTACTACATCGTTTTCAGCTGCCTGGTTCAATCGAAAGAATGAACCTCCTGGCCTAGGCGAGGGGGTACAGGGGAACAGCGGGGGAATAGCGTTTCTAGCATTGCTTTTCGCTGCACGCTAAATGCAGCGACTCCCGACTCCTTCCGAAGATAGCCGAAGCTGCAGTTCACAACTAACTTTGTTATGGTGTGTGTAGTTGGTTTGTTTACTTCTTTGATTTATAGGTTATGTCAGTTATGCATTCTATGAAGTTCATGGATTAAGTTTGTGTTAGTGTGGGCATATTTTTATTATTGATAAATAATATTCAGTGTTGTTATTAGCGTTGTGTTAAGGAGAATGAAAATCTTTACATCTTTGCTAAGAGTAACTTTTCTTCTTTACCTCTTGGGAAAAGTGTGCTATTAAAGTGTGCAGGTCACTTCATTATTAATATTAAAGTGTTACTTCATTATTTAATTTATGAGTCACTTTATGAACTAAAAACTTAATTAAACTAATGAATAAAGTAAAGGCTACTATGTAAGACAACATTGTTCTCAATTTTCCATTTATAGTAATTAATATGTATATGGTACTCAAATCTATCATGAAAAGTGTAACCCGATTTATCTCATTGCATGTTCAGAAATTTGCAGGAACCCCCCCTACGGGGAATCTATGGGGAATAGATTTGAACCCCCGAGGTAATAATTCACCAGCCGCCACTGGCTTACGTTATACATTTCCAAAACTTCTTTACATTTCACTTCTTTTTTAGTTTTTGTTATTTGTTTTAATTAAATGTGTTTTTTTATATTAACTGTAGTTCAGATGGTGTTTTAAATTGCATATGTTATAAAAACTCCAAAAGTGATAATAATTTGGGTAGAGAACAAACCAGGATTCTGTAAATGTCGGATTAGTGTGAAAGTGAGAACGAATCAATTTTGTCAGTGAAGGTAGTGATGCAAAACAATACAATTTACATGTTGTAAATTTGATTAATTTTTTTTTTTTTTACAACTGTATCTGTTTAAATAATACCACTCTTATTTAGATTTTACCAAAAATTCTAAAAAGCACTCTAAAAATTTTGTTGGTTTGGGAAAACGTTTTTATGAAACACCAGGCTAAATTGACCAATACTCTAGTGATTTACTAATAAATTTGAATAATAAACTAAAGTACTTTTAGTGGTTTCGTTGTTTCATTGCCCTGCCTTGTAACTAAATAACTTTAGGTACAGTGTATCCTGGCAACAAGTCACACAACCCTCTAATAATAATAACTACATAAAAGTAAAAGACTATTATTTTTTGGTACAGTTAAAATTTTTAGTTTTTTAACGATACTTTAAAATACAGAAAAAATGTAACAGTCTAATCAACAATAATTCAAACCACTATACAGTTTTTTGTACAACTAAAATATGTTGAACTATTATGGAAAAGGCTAATAATTGTAAAAAAAAAAAAACAGAAAACCTTTTTTCCTCATACATTTATAAAAAACTAATATAAAGTGTGTGGTTGTGTCATAAATATTCAAGCTTGTTAATAAGGATTAAAGCTAACATGTGATTGGGTCCTTGGAAGTCATATTTATTTCAGGTGTCATATATAGGATACACTTGTGTTACAAACCTTCAGGCTCTTAAATTTGTAATGCACAATTACTTCTAGGATGTACATAAACGTAAGAGTTAGGATACCTAAATTTTTAAATGCAACTCTGCAATAACCACGATAGCCTAGCCGCTCTATGATTCTAATTGCTTGCTTCTGCAAACAGAATATACTCTGGGTCATCCTCTTTGAAGAAATTCCTCATACAGCAATTCCATAAGACAGCTGGAATGAAAATGAACCAAATTATGCCAACTTACTTCTTGGTACGTGCATCCAGCTTCAGGTAATGCCGACCGCACGGTGTCTCATATACATGGCTGGCCAGTCTCCAGTAGGTGGGATCAGTCAGAATTCGTCCAAGGGTGCAATGAGGTTGGAATCTTCTCCTCAGCTCATCCCTGACATCCGACTTGCTAGCACAACCAAGGAGGATGTGTTGTAGGATTTCTTCTTCTATCCGACATACAAGACACAAAGATGACTCAGCAAGTCGGAAACGAAAAAGATAGGACTGTGTTACAATATGTCCTGTTCTAGCTCTTGAGGCAAAAGTTGATTCGGATCTGGGCAGGTTCTTGTAGATGTTAGTGTTGTTTGGTTCCTTGAGGAGTCCGTAAAGATGGCGACCAGTTGGCTCATCATTCCACTGTTCCACCCACTTGTGTCTCAGAATTCTGTGAACTGCAGCCATGCAGCTTGTTAGAGGTAGTTCCTTAGTTTTTACAGGATGCATATTGGTGGCTGCCTTCGCTACTTCATCAGCTTTCTCATTTTCCTGAATTCCGCAATGACCCGGTATCCATTGGAAGCAAATCTCTTTGTCTATGGACAGATTCCAGAGTTGTAAAATTTCCTGTACTCTGTGGTAATTACTTGAGGGCCTACACTGTTTGAAGAGCTGCAATGCTCTTTTGGAGTCGCTGAGGATGCATGTCTTTTTGCTTTCTACAAATATGCAATGGGCAACTGCCGCGTTGATAGCAAGGAGTTCCGTGTCGATACTGGAGCAAAATTTGCTGGGACAAAAAAGAACTCGCCTCAACGTTCTGCAAAGTAACCGGCGATAGATTTTGATTCAGTGAAGTCCAATGACCCATTAGTGTAAATCTTATCTTCATATCTTGAATGTATAACTTCAAGGGCAGCAGCTCTTTGTGTTTCTATAAGGTCCTTTTTAGATATCAGTCCAGGGACTTCTAATTCGATCTTCGGTGGTTGAAAGTTCTATGGTGGGATACAGTTGACGGTAGGGTAGGGCACCGGGGTTATGTTTGGTGTGTTTTTTCTATAGATGCTATCTGGTAATTAAATTAAGACTTGTGATGAGCCTCCTGAAGGTTTGGTCTTAGATGCAGATTTGATGTGGAATCTGCAGATACATGAAGAAACTTGTGCCAGACCACCTTCTGTGCTTCCAGAGCCTCTAAATTATGCCAAAAACAGAATGGATTCCATACAATACCGAGACAATGAACTTAAAAAGAAGACCACTGAACTACGTTTTCTTCACAGCTCATCAGAATGGGCCTCCTAATGAATACAAGAAGGGATGAGAAACAGTAGAGTCCGGCATATTTTACAATAATATATTTTGCAAATGTTTAATAGTGTCATTCTTGGAGTTAAACACCTAGGCTATGTAGTGAAATCTTTAGTGAAACATACTAGAAAGGCAAATTAAGAACTAATAGTTTTAATTGATTAAATGAAACTTTTCTATAACTTCTCTCAAATTTATAATTTTTAAAAGAAAATTTAACAAAATCTTAATTTTTAATTTAATTTTCCACTAAATGCAAAATAATTAAGTTAACTTACATGTCAGTGTTGAAGCATCACCTTCACCAGTAGTTTCTAAAGAACTATCTGGAACTGAAGTCGACTGTTCCAAATCTAAAGTGAGTGCTTCAATATCTGCAATTGCAGCAGATTGGTCGACAATATCTTGAAGTTTTTGTGATAAAACATTCCAATATGATACAGCTTCTAACATATCAGTTTCGCCCATTTGTACTACCAAAGCAACGGCATCATCAACCTTAACAAAATATTTATTTAGAGATACAATTAATATCAATAATAGATTGTCTGTTCTCCCTTATTATTAAACAAAATAAAACATCAAATTATTGTTTGGTTAGTGTCACCATAAAGAATCCAATGAAAACATATTAGATAGTATCAAAATTTAGACTTCAGAGTTAGAGTTGACCACTATCTTAACAAATTTGGAAGGTGAAATTTTGTTCCCCTGCATCCCAACAAATTTCTTAAAGATACATTTTTAAAATTATTAGTTCTTAATTTGAATTTCTTACTTGCTCTTCACGGTGTTGATTTTCATTAACATATTACCATTAACACATTTAAGTTTTTCTGTGCAATATTTAATTGTTTAAAATTGCTGGGAAAATTGTAAAACTATAGGCTATCTATCCACTTCCTGTAGGCCTACCTATTGTAAGTTTAAATTGTTGAATTACATCTGAAATAATACTTAAGATGACGACAAAATAATAAGTCAAACAATTGTCACCACGTAATCAAAAATCATTAATTAGAAATTTGACTTTAAGGTCATTGATAAAAAGATAAACACAAATTTAGTCTGCATTATATGTAATACTTTTTAAATAAAAAAAGTTGGAACTTTTGAGATTTTAAAGAAAAAGTTGGGATTTTGGTATTGGGATTAAATTGGATGCAAAAAAAACTGTAAATGTTGGTCATAATTAATTGTACATTCAGTCCACTAAGTTCATACATTTAATTCACAATTTTCCTACTAGCACCAAATTAGAGAGTTTTTCACCTTTTAAGTAAGTATATTCTAAGTATAAAAATAGCCTACTTCAAAAATATTGATATAGAAATTTCAATTGATATATTTATACTTTTATCATTGCATAACTTAAACTGTTATATTTCAGAACTCACACTAAAACAATGAAAAAGAATCATTCCTTTAACCATGTAACATAAAAATTTGTAATCAGAAAAATTCTCACCTAGCTTGCTATTAGCATACGGTACTACCTTTTTAGTTGTCATATTATTATGATAAACAACATGAAAAAGTCTTCATGCTGACTCCCCAAAATTTTCTGGGAAAAATGCCAAAAAAGGTGATTTTTAAAAATAACTCAATTTCTCTTAGCTGGACAGAAATTGAGGTTGTTATTACAAAAATTGTAATTGAACAAAAAGAGATCATAAATGATATATGAGCTTATGTATGATATGATGCAAACAATGCACGACATACAGTATTGTATGCACTCGTTTTCACAACCCCCGCACAGGAGATTGTAGGGATATTCGAGCAATGTAGCTTAACAGAAAAATGGAACTCTCATATCATTAGTTTTGTCAGTCACATTTGATTTCTTCCAGAACAAATTAAAGTATACAAAAGTTGAAGAGCACTATGGCAGCAAAAAACCCTGAAGCACAAAACAAAAAACAATAACTTAATGGAAAGATATGTTTACTGATTTCGTTAACCTCATGTGCATTTCGATGATAACTGACAACTGTGTTTAATTGGCGAAAATGTACTATACGACCCTCAGCTGATATTTTCGCATACGACGACCTTGTTTTACGTATTCTACTGTTAAATGTTGAATACCGGGTACAGGTAATCATATTGTGACTAAAGACTACAAATTAGAACTTCAAGCTATTTTTTAATATATTCTTGCATTTCTGTTGGTGTTGGGTAGTATAGTAAATTTGTTCCGTTTAACTGACAGTAACATTAGGCCTATGCTAATATGCAACATATTATATATACAAACTTAAATAATGAGACTAATTAATTTCAAATAAAATGTTAGCCTATTTGCATCTAAAATATAATAATTTTTGTTCAGTGTTCATAAACATCATTTAATAATTATTTGTACTCAACCACTAAGGAATATGAAGTGTGTAATAAGTCTCAAAGTTAGGACTACTAAGATCATACATTTAATTGAAAATAATGGGCCTAAACCTACAAAAATATGATTTACGTTACTGGCTTTCCTTTAAAATTTGCACTGAACTACACACTTATTTGCTTGAATATTTATTATTAATTTCTTAAAGATAAAAAAATAGGTTACAATCACACCCTACACCCTAAGTACAGTATTCTAATGTCAAAACATAAGTGAAGAAATCTTCCTTTTACTTTGTGAACCACCTTAATATACTAACCATGGTCTGAAAATTTGAAAGCACATTTAAACTAAACTGTTCCATTGCAATAATGTAAATCTGATTATTACAGTACAATTGAATCGCAAAATATGAACTTGATTAGTATTTTAAACAACTTCAAATTTAAAGAGACCATGGCAAAACTAATCGATCAATATTGTAAATGGAAAACATTGCGAACATATGTAATATCTAGGCGCCCTTGATTTTATCTTTCTACAAACTACAAACTGTAATAATCTATATATATATATATATATATATATATATATATATATATACATTATATATAAGACAAAGCCCTCACTCACTCACTCATTAATCATCACTTAATTCTCCCACTTCCCATGAAACTAGAGAGGTGAAATTTGGCATGTGTATACTTTGTGATGTAAATAGGTAAACTAAAGAAATTTCATTTTGATATTCAAATTTTTAGGGGTAGTTTTGGGTTCTTATTCCCAAAAACGGTTTTGTAATGGCTTTATATTTTTTGCTATAGCGGGAAAACGAAAGATCGGATCATAAATTTGATGAAAAATCAGTGTGGAATTCAATTATCTACAACTTTTGTATTTAACATTTTTTCTATCTCGAACGGTTACCGAGCAAAATTAGTTTATAGTTGAAAAGTACTAATTTAAGAGTTGCCATTCCCAAAAATGGTTTTGTATTGGGTTCTATATATAAAAGGCATTATAAATAAAGCATAACATATGTATTTAGAAAGTTCCATCGGTGGTTGGCATGCGAAGCACGCAGTGGTCTCTCCTAGTTCTGTTATAAAATTACTTGAGAGCACTATTAAAATCTGAGACTCCCTTACGTTCCATAACACCCTAAAACAAAATAGTATATTCTACACAGAATTTAAACATAGGAAATGAAACAAAATATTTAATGTATCGATCATTCTAATTAAATTTATCTATGTGCAGTATTACAATAAACTGCTCTTGTCAAAAACATTTCAATTTTGCTATTAACATTTTTGGTTATATCATACTATGTATATTATTTGTATTAGTATATGAATCTTGTATTCAAATCAACTCAATCCATATAGTCACTAGTGTATTAGACATATTTATTATTACGGCTCCGAAACATGTCATCATAATACCACAACAAAAGTCACTAGAATGTCCTTAAGGTAATATTTATAATTAATTGTTATTAATTGAAAGTGACTTGGAATCTTGGTAACAAAACCATGCAATACAACATAATATTATCCTTTGGAGTGGTCCTACATATCGCCTGATCGGTACCACCTTTGATTATGGAATCAAGGGTACCACTCTTGAGTCTAACACACAAAAACAGCCTCAAGGTTATGATACTAACACAGACATAGTAGGTATAGCCAGAGATAATAATACCAAGGGGTATAGCTATCAAGTTACAGGTTTTATACTATCTCATTAAAGATTTAACAATTCTGAACAATCAAGAAAAATTCAGAACTTCCATTAATATTTTGGTATACATTACATTCCTCTATTTTTAACAAATTAAAAAAAATATGTAATCTAATTCATAGAATTTACATTAGTGTGCATTCTTTAACTGTTTGCAGAACTCTATAGTTTTGATTCCTCATGTAGCCCACTAAAGTTTATTGAAAGAGAAGCTAATAAACTATTAATAAAACACAATGTACTGCATACAAATCTGAAAAAACAACGTGTTTGTTGAAATTAATATTGTATACGGTATTTATGTTTTTAGATAGGTCAAAGCTCATGGTACGCACCAGTTCTATGTCCTATAGACGACTGTATCATTTAACTTAGCATAAAAGTAATAACAACAATACATGTAGCAACATAGCAAGCAAAATATTTTACTATCCTTAATAAAAACTCAAAGGTTCTAAACAAAAGACAATACCGATCAGTCAGTCTTATGTGCTAAGTGACACAAGCGCATTGGACATTAGTTCAAGAGATAGTTAATACTACTGTAATAGTGGTATGGCATTATAGTGAATAATTTTTTATAGTAGTTATTGAAACTTTGTGTTATTTAAATTGACTCTATACACTGTATATAAAAAGTATTCCGTACTATCCCCCGATGAATTTCGAGCTCAAAACCTCCAAAGAGTCATTAGCCAATTAAAGCCATTAAAATGGGCTGAACATGAAAGTTTATTATATTACAACAACGATATTCACACATACATTTTCTCCTTCTTTTTACAGTTTATTATATTTTACATTTACCCAAAACCCCTAATTATTATTGTATGATTGTTATTTTCACAAAGAGCTTTATGATTTTAATATTCAAACTTTTCATTGTTGTAAAATTTATATTATTTATATTCATAGACATTTTTAATGCGAAATATATTTGTATTGTTCAAGCTTTGAATATAATTTTTAAACTTTTGAATAATAATAATTTATTTTACACCATTACACTATTTTATTGGAGTAAAATAACATTGTTATATTTTTTGTTTTGGTATCTGACTAGTTGCAGCTGGTAACCCTGTCGATATTTTGATGAATGGAATGGAATAATAGAAAAGAGTATAGAATAGAGCAGCAGGCAACAGTAGCTTGGTATACGAATTTTGTTATTTTATGATGGAAATAATATGATGTTTTTATTTATTGTGTATTACAAGTTTAAATAACAATTGCAATGTTGAAAGGAAAACGTAATCAACACCATCTGTTGCAAAAGCTGTACAATAGAGAGGTAAGTATTCAGTGTTAGCCAAGTTTTAAATTTCCTCCCTCCAGCATCCCCTGTAAATAATGTGTAAAACATTAACATTAAGTAAATATACATATCTGCTGATTTCCCTAAATTTGTTAATTGTAATTCATATTATTCTCAAGGTCTTTTAAGTTTATTATTAACATGATTATTTGGTAAACCTATGTTCTATTTTGGCCTTTATAAGTAGTCCTTGGCTGATTTCAATGTCTTGTAAAATATTTTGTGTTGAGAATAAAGCTTCTTAGCACTAAAAGTTTTTAACATTAATTTTCAATTGAAACACATTTGAGGAAGGCTCATATAGGCTATCTAGGTTTAATTTCAATACTTACTGTCATGTCTATTTCAATATATATTATTGTTATGTGCACAAATTTCATGTTGGACTTCCCTTGACATATTAGGGTGATGACACCATTCTCTTATAAACATCTGCATGGAAAGACAATTTTTAAACAGAAAAAATAAAGTAACTATATTTAGTTAATATTTTATAACTATTGTGAATTTGGGAAAATTTATTTTTAAAATTATCTGCTTTTAATTTACAACTGAATTTTGTAGTTGATTGAGTGACAAATATCATTATTTATGTAACTCCACCCCACTGGTTAGCTAACTCCACTCTAGACATTGCTATAGGATGGCTAAAGTCATTAGAGGACACCTCACCATATTGCATTAAAAAAAGCCTGAAATTTTAACCTACAGTTTTTAAGTCACAGTAACTTATGTTTAGCTGTAGGCCTACAAAGTGCTTAGGTTGGCACTTGGTAGCTCTACTCTCCTAAAAAATATTGTCATTTGTATACTACATATCAGCTGGGTGTTATAAAGTAAATTAATGCCCTGTAGGACAGGAAGGCAAGTAGCTGAGGTTAAACTATAACAAGTATTGTTATTATTCTTGTTTGTGATTTGTCAAAAATAAAACTGGTTAATTTTAGAATAGGCTAACAACCACTACTTCTATTAGGGCTGGGTTGCAACCTTAAAAAAACCTAGGCTACTAAACTTTCTTACAGCCTAGTCACAATATGTTTCCAAGGTTTGTATATAAGTTGGTATATACGCTATTTCAACGTATTCTAAAAGTTTATCATAAAACTTCTGTGGACATACTTCAACTATTATTATTTACTTTTAAAAAGTCTGGTAGCTGTATGAATTTTAATTTGTTTTGGTATTGAATAACAGACAAATGGCATAGGTTAAACTGCAACAAGTATTATTGTAATCATTCTTGTTTGTTATTTATTCATCAATAAATTAAAAAGGTACAATACCTGCTTTTTTGTCTTATCCAATCCTAAAATCACTTTGTGACTACCACGGTTTCGGGTAACCTAAGTATACCATACCCACCTTCAGATCACAGAAATATATAAATAAATCCCTTCATGAGGTCGTCAAATACATTAAAGTCATTATACAAACCAAAATCACAAAACCCATTAAAACACTTTAAAAAAAAAAATTAAACAAATGGATTAGGCCTAATCACAATAACCGGTCACAGTAAAACTTTTAATACGACTGCTGTCGCGAGGTTTGGAATCTATTCCTTCCATTTGCCTTACTCCTTATCACTGTTTGGTTGAGAAGCCTTACAACCCTGAAATTTTATCAACGTGTCGAACACAATATTTGCTGGGAAGGAAACCTTGTCGTTTAGTAGGCGTTTATTTTCTGTTTTTGCCGCTTTATAAATAGCAAACTCTTCCCATAGCAACCTTTCTTATATAGCCTACGTATAGTATGTCCATGTTTTGTGAAAAATCTGTATAACCATGGTCGTTATTTATTAGATGCTCCGCGAAATTAGAAATTACAGTCCCCTGGCTTCTTTTTGGTAAGTGTTCCTTAAACCGTTTTATAAAAGGACGTCCTGTTTGACCTATGTAATAACTTGGGCAATCATTACAGGATAGTTTGTAGATTCCCGTTTGTAGTGTTGAGTCAAGCTTTTTGTTAGTAGGTCTGTTCAATATATAGACTCGAGTTTGTTGGACGTTTTAAAGTGGTGATGACATCATTTTTGACATCTCGTTGCTTAAGGTGTTGTTCAGCAGGCTGCCATATTTTACAGAGATGTAAGACTGTTTTTTCTTTGGTTTTTGAGTTGTTATATTCTTTTTATGCTTTACTATGATACTGTCAATCATATACATATGTTTTATAACACTCACCTCATGGTCGTTGTTAGATTGTTTTAGAGGAATGGAAAGAAAGCGGTAACGAAGCTATTATATGCTGAGGTTTTTTGGGAATATGGATGGTGGGATGTAATATGAATTGTTTGGTCTGTAGTTGTTGGTTTTTGTTATATATTCAAATTAAGTTGATGGTTGCTTTTTAATAAAGTTAAATCGAGAAAGTTTAATTTACTGTCGTGTTCTAGGTATTAATAATTATTATGGTACCGGTATGCAAATTTTGTTCATTCAGATCCGCATGAATTTTGCATTTGTTTTGTTCCGCGTTAAATGACCTATCACGCGACCTTGCTACAATTTCCGTGTTTATACCGTACTTCCTCGTCCGTCTTACTGGTTAAATACCTTAACATACAAAACATATCTTTATTACACATCTCAAATCATAACAGTTACTAACAGCAGTAATAATTGTTAAAATTTTAATCATATTACAATGGTCCTTTCTGAAGTTCTCAAAAGAAGTGTTCATTGGACGAATTTAATCAGTAATCAGACTACTGGTACCCTGAATCTTTTAGCAATACTGGTTACTATACAAATTAGGAATTCACAATGATAGGATGTAGGCTACATAAGTTATTATTGTACTTTTAAATAATTTGAATGACTTTTGAAATATTTTTGGGCAAGTAAACTGGCCATATTTTCTAGCTCATGACATGAACTGTGTCTCTTATTTCTCAAAAGAGAAATGAAAACATTTGTTACTTCATTTTTTATTATATTAAGAGTTTATGTTGAGACATCATTGTTTACTTTTTCCATTCATTAAATATAATGATTAGACAAAAAAAATATCTCATTTTATACCTACATAAGAGTACTTATAAAACTTTTATTATTACTTATTACCAAAAGCAGCATTGTAATAGACATTTTTAGTTAAACTACACATATTTAGTTATTCTAGTCTAGTAATCAGTCGTTCACATTCAGAAAGCATTGTCTAGAATCTAGACATTGTTTACATTAAACACCAAACATGTGTACCAGCACTAAGCAATGTTTTTAGTGCGGCTAGTAGTATAGTCCATCTGTGCATGTACATTAGGGTGAGCCGAAAAAACTCATTTTCTTATTTCAAAGTTGTAATAGCGCGGAAAAGTTGCGAATTATATAGACAAAAAAAAAAAAAACATCAAAATTGGTTGACATCTTCCGGTTGCGCATAGGCCCTAAAGTTTGGCAAAATATGAAAACAACTAAATTTTTAGGATTATTTTTAAAAATTTTTAATTAGATGTTTTCATGATGTAATGGTTTGTAATGTCTTCAAATAGAGCCTAAAAACCTTGTGTTTTAATTTGGTTTAGATCAGTTGATATCTTCCAGTCGCGCATAGAGCCTAAAATTTGCCAAAATATTGAAAATTTCACATTTTTGCGAGTTTTTTTATACCTTAATATACTTTTTTTAACGTAATAGTTACAGTATTTTTATTTTTGAACATAACAACATTGTGTTTTATTATGGTTTGAATAAATTAACAACTTCCGGTCGCGCAATGACCCCAATGCTATAGGAAAACAATACCTAAAAAAAGATAGTTAAGGCGTATGACATGATGGGTGGTAACAGTAACAACGGGCATGGTACTTTTTGATTTGATCTTTATTTAAAATGCCTAAATATTTAAGTTACAGTATAGTTTTTAACAATAAACTTACTTTTATATAAAAGAAAAAAACAGAGTTCAGAATAAATAGGCTAGTCCATGTTAATTGAACTTGTCCACTAGTACTGTTCTCCAGTTTGTAGCTGAAGGTACTTTGAAGAATGATTTGCTTGTGAAGTTAGGCATGAATTATCTGGACAGCAGAGTGGTTCTTATAAATCCGTCTCGAGATTCAGCTCCACAAACTTTTTCTGAGGCTTCCGTGACGAGTTTTAGACAGTGTTCAACAGCCTGTGTGTGAACTGGGAATTACTTGAAAGTACTGTTCCGGTCAGGGATTGGATCATTGGGATTGGGAATTGATCTCGTCATCACTGATTTCTGCCAACAATGGGGGAGAAGATAATTCACAGTCCATCCAGTTGATCATTTCTGAGTATTTTTGCGCATTGAAGTTGATTTTTGGTGTTGTGAATGTTCTTAATGTTTTCCTTCTTGCATCTATCTTCCTTGCCTTCAGAATTCTTCGATCTCCAACCTCTCTTATGTGTTTCTTGTCAATCTTGAGTCATGGCTAACAGTAAGTGTTCTGGGTTGTCGAAAAAACCATTCTGTTCGATCACAGGATCGACAACATCAATTAAAGGTTTTGCCAACTACCTGGTAGATTGTATTGCTTGGTAAACAAGTTTCAAGTTGTTTGTAAGTGTTTAATTGTTTTGATAGTAAACCACATGGCATGCATGATTTCAATATAAACAAAACTAGTTCTTGAAGTTCAGGTGAGTGGCTTTCTTCACTTATGTACAATCTGAGAGTTCTATTTGCTTTTGTCAACCATCTCAAATGTGATAAATGCCCAGGATCTTGTACAGCCAAATCCTCATTACAGATTCCTGATTTTATTGCCTTTGAAATGTCAAGTTGGTTTTGCTAATCTTTACTGAGCTCGTTTCTGTCTATCTCTGAAATCTGACAATCAATACTATTTAAGTTAACCATTGGCAGTTTTTGGCAGTCAACTAACGTTTCACCGATTGGCCCTTTAGAAGTACTAGGCCCCATTGTCTTGCCATCCAGGTTCACAAATATGTGGCGGAATGGCAACTCATACTGTATGGAAAAACTCATACAGGAATGGCAAAACTATACTGGAACTTAAATATTTAAGCTTTTTAAATATAGAGCAAGTTGAAAAGTACCATGCCCAATGTTACTGTTACCACCCATCATGCCATAGGCTTAACTATCTTTTTTTAGATACTGTTTTTCTCTAGCATTGGGGTCATTGTGCGACCAGAAGTTGTTAATTTATTCAAACCATAATAAAACACAATGTTCTTCTGTTCAAAAATTAATCATAGTCAAAAATTTTAACTATTGCGTTAAAAAAAGTATATTATAAATTAAAAAAAACTCGCAAAAATGTGAAATTTTCAATATTTTGGCAAATTTTAGGCCCTATGTAGGCCTACAACCGGAAGATATCAACTGATCTAAACCAAATTAAAACAAAATGTTTATAGATTCTATTTGAAGACATTACGAACTATTACATTACGAAAACATAATTCAATAATTTAAAAAATTATTGCAAAAATGTAGATTTTTTCATATTTTGTCAAACTTTAGGGCCTATGCACGACCGGAAGATGTCAACCGATTTTGATCATTCAAAAAATATTTTTTTGTCTATATGATTTGCAACTTTTCCACGCTATTACAACTTCGAAATAAAAAGATGAGTTTTTTCGGCCCACCCTAATGTACATTTTGCTTTAACTGTAACTTTTTATTCCAGTAATGAGTTTATTACTCCTTCCACCTCCCAATGTTCCCATTTTTACCTGGGCATAGTTTATGTTTTAAATTAATGACCTGTTTCACCTGCATATAATAACTTTAACTCAGTAGCAAGTGGTAATCTTGTAAACCCTTTCTCATTTAAAAGCAATGAGAGCTTGAGAAAGACTTTGCAACATAGAGTCGTACTTCGACAATAGCTGAAAATATAGCTGTGTACATAGCCAGAAGAATAAGTTCTAGTGATAATGTAATCTATTTACATCTACATCTATTTTCATATTTTCAATAAAATATTAAGAATGTTCTTTAATTTAATAAATATATGTAAACATTTACAGTTATGGTCATCATTTTATCCTCGTTGCATAGCTCCACACAACCGTGCAAGACAATTGTTTCGAGCAATACCTGATAGGTTGATGTTTTATCTACGAGATATTCTACAGCATATTGGAAAGTAAGTATTACTGAGTATATACTTTTAATTGTAATTAATTGATCAGTTACCGGTACCTTTTAAAATAATTATTTTTATTTCATATAATACAAAGGGTCTTGGGCCTCTGTTGAGGAGGGTTGTCTTAATTTGCTGTGAATGCCCCTCAATCCTGCAACACTAGAAATACAGTTCCACTGTAATTAACAATGCAAATGTTATTTAAAACCATTAATGATTGATATAAAAGAGTATAAGACAGTCATTTTCATTAATTTTGTTCTTGGATTTAATATAAAGTTTATAAATATAACTTTGAACTTTACTATCTTATAGTAATATATGTACATCACCCCTTAACGTGCAATTCCAGTGTCGTATATTTTAAGGACAGTAGTACTCCGGAATGAAGATGCCACTCCAGTGTTCAAAAGGGAACTCCGGAGTGGCATTATGTGAGAGTTTATAATTCACCGGAGTTCTATCTTACTATGTATAATTTGTATTATAGTCCTATGTTGTCCACTCTCTGTTAGCAAAGTTGGTTTCAAAAGAGGGGAAATGAATCCTAACGGGAAAGTTATGTACTAAACTTAGTTGCATTGATGTTTCACAACCTATTTTGCAACTGTTGTTTTTTTAAAGGCGGTAAAAGTAGATAACCGTTTATAAGCATGCTGAAATAAACTTCTTGAAGTTTATAGTAACAAAGTTATAGGGTTAAGGTTTTAATAGTTTAGTTAGGAGATTATCTTACAATTAATTAAGGAATAATTAAATATTTTAAGAATAATTAATTATAGTAATGCCGAAATATTGAAATCATGCGATAATTGTTGTGCGTCTGTTAACACGATATATGCACTCACAGACGTCGTAGAAAACTTCTGTTGGTGCCAAAATCGTCGTAATTTTATTGCGGAGAGTTGACAATCTTTTGAGCTTTCTAACGTGAGTCGTAGCACGTCGGGGTAACGTTTTTCGGTCAAAATTTTGAAAATATTTTGTCAAAATGTTGAACTACAGTGTGGGGTAAAGTTTTATATGTTTTTGGGCACGGGAAACCCGATTTTGACAGTTAAAAAGTCGTAGCGAGTCGGGGTCATGTTTTTTGAGTCAAAATTTTGAAAATTCTGTGTGGGGTATCGTTTTATATGATTTGGGGTACGTTAAAACCGATTTTGACAGTTGAAGAGTCGTAGCTCGTCGGGGTCACGTTTTTGGAGTCAATATTTTAAAAATAAAGTGTGGGGTATTGTTTTATATGTTTTTATTTACGGGAAAACCGATTTTTACAGTTAAACAGTCGTAGCGCGTCGGATAAACGTTGTTGGGTAAACATTTTAAAATACAGTGTGGAGTATCGTTTTATATGTTTTTCGGTACAGAAAAACCGATTTTGACAGTTATTAAAAAAAAAAACCACGAGCCGAAGTCTCGAAAAAGTGTTATATCTTTTCATCTTGTTGTATTGTTGTGAAAAAGTGAATTAAATGGTCTTAAAACTGATCCATGGAACGAACAATTACTTAGTATAGTGTTTTAAACCAAATGTACACAATTGTACAAACCCAGAACTGGACTCACAATAATAATTCAATGTATTCTTGTAAAAAAGAGAATTACAATAAAATGGTCTTAAACTGTGGAACGAACACTTACTTAGAATAGTTTTTTGAACCAAATTAAATAAAATGGTCTTAAAATGTTTCCGTGGAACGAACAGTTACTTAGTATAGTGTTTTAAACCAAATGTACACAATTAATTGTACAAACCCAGTCCTGAACTCACAATAATAAATTATTGTATTGTTGTAAAAAAGTTAATTAAAATAAAATAAATGGTCTTAAACTGTTTCCGTAGAACGAACTCTTACTTAGTAGGCCTATAAATTTTTAAACAAAAATTTACATCATGGTACAATCCCAGCCCTAAACTCACAATAAAAATTTATTGTAATGTTGTAATAATGCGAATTAAATGAAAATGGTCTTAATCCGATTAGCAATAAATAGTGTTGAAATTATTTTATTTGTGATCAGTTTTGTTGTATTCAATTTGTGCAAATCATAATGCGCCTGCGCAAATAAAATGACCCTTTTACAAGGAAACCAGTGCGGCCTGTTGCTGGATAACCATTACAATGATCTTTTGTTGCTATATAAGTTTATTAAACCTTTAACTGGCTTTGCAGGGTATTTTATAGAAGTTCAATAAATGCTGTAACCTCAAATATCTCCCTTTCTTCTTGGGGCGTTAGAATGAAAGTCATTGTTTTTTCATAAGAAACACAGTATGATTTAGCTTTAATGATGTAAGTGCTGTTAAGTTTTTCAAATATACACTTACGTTGCACCTGCTTTACTCTCTATGCTTTAATTTTAAAATCATTCTTACTGCACTTTTTGTAAGGCAAATAATTCTTTATTTTGCTGTTTATTAGAATTTCCTTCTAAAGTAATCCCATAATTTATACTGTGGCCGTTGGAATAATAAATCATATAAAGTGTTAATTAATTTAAAAATAAGATTTTCTATACTCTATACCATAAACAATACAACTTATCTCTGTCTGCCTATTAATTTATAAAACTGTAGAACCAGTTATATATTTTCTTATTTTTTATGAAAACTAGGTATGACACCCAGGAAGGATTTAGCCTAATTTTGATCAAAATCTATTCAATACTTCCCAAGTTTGAAGTAACTATGTGTTAACTTGTGTCAAACAACATGTTGTAATTTCAGCGGGTTGTTAACGATTTTTACATAATTTATCAAAAGTTTTAGTGGAAGCTTATTTTAAACTAGTGGCAATCTTTTACAGTATATATATGTTACCGGCAAAGTACGAAGTCAGGCATTATATAGAATGACTAGGCATTATATACAATGCCTAAACCGGGGCAGGTAAAGTATGAAATATCGCGCATTATATACTTTGCCTAGTCATTCTATACAATGCCCGCAGGCGCATCAGGCAAAGTATGAATTATTTAGAAATTTACATTGTAAAGTGCCGACATGTTTTTCTTACCGTCCTGACAGCGTTGCCGGATTGTTCTTGTTCTTTTTTGTGTAGAAACGAACAGTTTAGGCAACTCATTCTAATTATAAATAGTGTGATAATACTACGAAATATTATAATTACCGTATATAAATATTATAATCATACTGTTATCGGCAAAACACTGTGACTAAACAGTTTAGGTAAGTCCTCTAGTTTTTTTTTTAATTCTAATTATATAAAGTGATAATACGACGAAATATTATAATTATATAAATATTATAATCATACTGTTATCGGCAAAATACTGTGACTAAACAGTTTAGGTAAGTCCTCTAGTTTTTTTTTATTCTAATTATATAAAGTGATAATACGACGAAATATTATAATTATACAAATATTATAATCATACTGTTATTGGCAAAATACTGTGACTAAACAGTTTAGGTAAGTCTTTTAGTTTTTTTTATTCTAATTATATTTCATACTTTGCCCACTGACCCTTTAGGCATTCTATAAAATGCCTAGTCACTATATACAATGCCTAGGCAAAGTGCTGAAATTAATGTAATTTTTATTCCATTTCACACTTTGCCCAAAACCGCTAGTATTTGTATAGAATGTCTAGGCATTCTATACAATGCCTGGATTTCGTACTTTGCCGGTAACAAAACCAACTTAAGACACCTTAGAAAAGTATATTATTTATATACGGCTGTACTATATATTATATCTTTAGAAATCTTACTCAAGTTTGTCAAATTATTATACAATCCCAGCTCTTAAATTACAATTTTTGACTATGCGATTTCAAAGAAAAAGGTGTTAAACTGTTTGGATTTACTTAGTGTATTGTTTAAAGTTTAAAAATACGTCATGATATATATTACTACAAAAAATAGTATAAATTACTACAATATAGTATTGTATTACCTGTGACTATAAGATTTCGAAAGATTTTTTACATTGTTTCCATTGATTAAGCAGTTACTTAGAGTAACGTTTTAAAAATATAATGAAAGTGCATTTGTATGATGCTCGAACATTAGGTGTATCAAAATTAAAATAAATATGCGCACAGGTATAGAGAAATGGGCTACCAACGGAGTAAAGAAAGAAAATATCATGTGGGGTGTCGTTTTATAAGATTTTTGGTACGGGAAACCCGATTTTGACAGTTAAAGAGTCGTTGCGCTTAAGGGTCTTGATTTTGGAGTCGAAATTTTGAAAATAAAGAGTGAAATATCGTTTTATATGTTTTTGGGTACGATAAACCAGATTTTGACAGTTAATGAGTCGTAGCGCTTTGGGGTCACCATTTTATGTCAAAATTTTGAAAATATCGTGTCCGGTACGGTTTAGTAGGTATTTTGGTACCAGAAATCAGATTAGATTTTGATAAAGAAATAGTCGTAGAGTAAAAGATCACAAATTTGAGCTAAAGTTTTGAAAATACCTTGTGTGGTATCGTTTAACGGGTTTTTGGGTATGCGATAGGGAATGCGATAGGGACCCTGTGGGTCGTAGCCCTACAGGGTCACGATTTTGGAATCAAAATTTTTTAAATGCCATGTAGGATATTGTTGTATATGTTTTTGGATATGAAAAACTTGATTGTGTCAGAGAAAGGGTCGTAGCGCTTCGGGGTTTTGATTTTTTGGTATCTTTTTATATGTTTCTGGGTACGATAAACCAGATTTTAGCTATTAAAGAGTCTTAGCGCTTTATGGGCACCATTTTAGGTAAACATTTTGAAATTATTGTGTCGGGTATGGTTTAATATGTATTTAGGTACGAGAAATCAGATTTTGATAAATAAACTGTCGTAGCGCGAAAGGGTCACAACTTTGAGCCTACATTTTGAAAGTACCTTGTAGTGTACAGTATCGTTTTATATGTTTTTGGGTACGGGAAGAATGATTTTGACAGTAAAATGGTCATAGCGCTTAATGATACCTATTACGTTATCGTTTTATATGTTTTGGCTAAAAAAAACATTTTTTTATAGAGAAAGGATTGAATGTAAGGAGGCGGTGGGGCGGCGGTATTATTTATTAAACCGAAACACAATTCTTTAAATTAACAATTTATTTAACAACTAACTCATTTGTTCTACAATTATTAAGATTTGCTGCCGTACTTGTGCTACCGGTCCCAGGCAGCCCTTTGTCTTTAGCAACCGAGGCTGGGATTCACACGTCAACTAGCAATTCAGAACATTCCAATGAAGTCTACACTCATAGTCATAGATAATAAAGTTAATTTACTGTAATCTAATTTATAACTATAGACCTGCTACGTCACACGTAGCTATTTGGGATCACGATTTTGAAATACCTTGTGGAGTATCGTTTTATATGTATTTTGTACGAGATACCCGATTTTTAAACTTAATGGGTTGTAGCACTTAAAAGTCACAAACTTGGGCCAACAGTTGGAAATTACAATATCGGTATAATTTATTATGAATTTTAAGTTATGTAGTTGTCAAGATATTCTCAAAATAATATAAAAGATGTTTTTTTTGTAATGTTGCTATTAAAACAAATGTTTTATTTCGCCTAAAATGTTTAAAAAAACCAGTAGTGTTATTTTCATACTTGATAGATAATCTATTAAAGATACAAACGTTTATGAAACAGTAATAATAGTGTGGCGCGGCCCTCTCTCATTCACGACTACGGTGTCCAAGCGATGACGTGTCTCCCTTTTTAGGTGTGCCGTCGGCTCTCTAGGGTGCATACATGCGTTGTCAGAATGGCGAAGAAAGGTATTTCAATAAGGGGTATACAGTTGTTTTACTTCATACGTTTATTTAAAGCATAACAACTCATTTCTGTGCTGGCTCGATATACAAAAATTAATACTAAACGCGAAACAAGATTAGATATTCTTTAAGATTATCAACCCCCCCCCCCCCCACTTTAAGAGTCTACTCGCGGACGCGGTTGTTCCAAAATAGACTGTTGAATCTCTTGGTGCTTCTAACTAGCGCCCACTTACTTTACTCTAAACCTCGATCTCAGCAATATCATCAGCCTGAATCTCTGCCTAATCTATTCTATTACATTATATTACTTTATTATTATTATTATTATTATTATTATTACTATTATTTAGTGTTAAAGGTGGAGGGTACCAGTCACAATAGAAAAATGTGTTCATTCACGCTGTTTATAGTTTCATTTGTATTCCCACAATTATTGTTTGGATGATCACTTCTAAAATATTGATGTGATGTCTCTTATCCATACAATTTATATATGTAATTGATTGACAATATTATTTTTTCTTCAATAAATTTTATTTAATTAATCACACGAAGGAAGTAGGTTATAATTTCTAACGCGCGTACATAAGTAAACGCTCCCATTTTTTCCGTAGACCTAACAATTAATTAATTATTGTATTGTGTTACTAACAAAATGTAAATCATGTTACTTACCCAGCCCTGATATTACACAATATAGTGTTTTATTACTATGTGATGAATTACTATAATGTGACTATGCGATTTTAAAATAAAAAGTCTTAAACTGTTTCTGTGGATCAAACTGTTACTTAGAATATTATTTTACCAAAATATATGTCATGTCACATACTAAGCCCTAAAATTACAACAATATAGTAGTGTATACTTGTGACAGTGAGATATAAAACAAGTTTTAAATTGTTTCCGTGCTCCAAACGGTTACTTAGTGATTTGTTTTACAAATTAATTATACGTCATTGTACATATCCAGCCCTGAACTTATCAAAAAATAAATATTGTAATACTTGTGATTTCAATAATTAATAGTGGTTTGTAATAGTTTGCGATTTCAAAGAGAAATGTCCTAAACTGTTTCGATGAACTTAAAAATGTATTAGTTTATTGTTTTACAGCCGAATTATACGAAATATGTATTATTTATTATACTAATTGTGAGCATGCCATTTCAAAGAAAGATTACCAAACATTTCAGAGGACCCATCCGGTAGCTGCAGTGGAATAACCTTTCTGCCTAAGGAACTCACTTTGTAGGTCGAAAGAAAATTGGGTGTGGAGTCATACTCATAAAATACTAATTTCAATATCCGGATTAGAATCTACAACAGTTTAAATCCAATATTGAAACATTAATTCAAAAACATTGTATGGGTTCCTACGGTAGAATATTCAAAATTAATAACTGAACTAGGAAACAAATGTTTTGTTTTGTCCTTGTCTTGTGTTTATCAACATTTATTTAGACAAAAAGGACCAATATTCAGATCTAAAATATTTACTTAAATGTTAATAGTAATTTTTAGTTTTTAAGATGTTAAAAAATCATTATATTTTAGAATTAATACATTTCTAAAACACATTCAAAGTAAATAAATAATATCCAACGATTATAAATAATATTAATAAGTTCATAAAAATGTTGTAAATCTTGACAAAATGTATTGTCAGTGCTACCGCTTTATAATTAACTTCCAATACATCTTATTTCTTTAGTAAATTGTAAGCTACTTTAAGTATAATTAACAACCACGCAAATTAAGTCTTTATTATTTTTCAATTTAATAATATTTTATTATTAGGGTGGTAGGCCTATCTTGGAGATTCAATCAATGTTACCCAGCATTTCTTACTCAATATTAGTTGAGATAATACTATGTGTAGGCATATTAATAATTTGACACAACCAGTTAATCCATACTATTTGTAACATAGTTTCATCTACATACGAAATTAGGTAGATCAAAATTACTTCAAACTTACATAATGATGGCACAATAATGTAATATTAATTTGGGTAAAATATTATAAGTAGGCTTTTTGCATGGGCTTTTTAATTCAAACGAATAATGTGATGACAGAAATGTGAATTGTTTTATTAGTTTTTAAAACAATATGTATATACCATTAAAAATGTATGTTTCATTAGATTACACAATTTTTGCAAGTAACATTATATGCTTCACCTACAATCAAATGATAAACCTAGTCTAGACTGCCTAGTCGCCTTCAGTGTGATAACAAAAACTTATGACTAAAAATTATAAAATAAATAAATTATTACATTATTAAGAAAAACATAAATTTAATTTGCATTCCCTCAGCGGCAATTGTTTAGATTATCACTTCTAAATATTGAAGTTACTCTCTTTTTTTATCATAAAATTTGAATATGTAATTTATTGACAATAAATTTTTTTCAACAATTTTTAACAACAATAAAATGTACTAATTTAATCACACCAAAGAAGTATAACTTCCAAAACGCGTACATAAGTAAACGTACATATTTAAAGTAAATCAATAATATCAAATAAGAATCAAACTCCTAGAAATAATTTTAATAAGTTCATACAAATGTAGCAAATTTTGACAAAATGTATTATCATTGCTAATGCTCTTGAATTATATTTCAATATTTCTAATTTCTTTAGTAAATTGTAAGCTACTTTAATTATAATCAACAGCAAGGTGAATCAAGTCTTTAATCTTTTTTAAATTTAATAATATTTTATTATTGTGGCTGTATGTTAAAGATTCAATCAATGTAGCTTTAAAATTTGTTACCCAATATTAGATGAGATAATACTATGTGTAGACATATTAATAACTTTATATAACTTTTTAGTTAATGCACAATATTTCTAACATGGTTCCATCTACATACGAAATAAGGTAGATACAAAGCAATTCAAGCTTACTTAATAATGACACAATAATTGTAATTTAAAATTGTGTGAATTATTGTAAAATTCCTTTTTAGTAGGCCATCTGCATGGGTTTTTAATTCAAACGACTAATGTGGTAAACAAATTTGGATTTTTCATTATATTTAAACAATTAATTTGTCTAGAATAATACCTTTAAAAAAAGGATATTTCATTACCTACACAAATTTTGCTAAAGTAGCATATATGTTTCACAGACAATAAGATGAAACTTGGATTTATTTATTAGTAAAACTATTTCTTGAGGTCTTAATAATTGAGTAAACAAATAAATATTTTAATACGGAATAGGGAAAAAAAGTTCTTCAAAACATATAGCCCCAAATGTAGTGTTTTTTGTCATTTTATGGTTGGGGTGCTGGAGGCCAGGTAGCCATTGTAAATAAATCTATTGTTATAGTCATTCCTAAAGACATCATTCAAACCGTCGGCGTTGGAAACTTGTCTACAATATAGTTTTGCAACATTTCCTAATTTTACATTTCAGTCCATTCGTTCCCGCGTGACAAATAAGGGATTAGCAGACCTTCGCTCTCGCACGCGCACTCATCGTAGGTACTATTTGATATATATGTAACACACATTCAAAGGAAATATAAGGCTCATGTAAAGACAATTGTATTTTGATGTTTTTAGATTTAAAACGATTTGTAATACTTGACTACTAAATGATATCTGGTTATAAGCCAAACATTTTTAATATAAATCAAAATTACATAAACTATTGATTGCAGAGTATGCCAAGGATCTATAGGTTAAGGGTCTGCTCCAGTAATCAAGAAAGCAACCGGAAACGCAAGCTCTTCTCTCTACAACCGTATCCAAACAGTGCAAGTTCTTGCAGCTGAGCGCTTTGACATTGCCTCATTTCAAACCATTTTATAAATCCATCTTTTGTAATTGAGTGCTGAAAAAAAAAAACTGAATATTCTTTATAACATTTCGGATCCGGCTTGCAAATTTCTTTTCATTATACATTTTTTATTGTATAAGGAAAAAAATTCAAACTTTGTACTTACAAAATGTCAATTACATAACAAAAGAAAAGCATTTAAAAAATCTAAAATGCAAAACGGATGCGAATTATAATTGTGCTTAAAATGAGACCTTGCAAACAATTTGATGATACAAAATAAACGAAATAAATGGTTTGAAATTTAACATTGCTCTTATGGGATAAAAATCCAAGATGGCCGTCACTACAGCAGACCCTTAATTTAAAAAAAACCCTAATCTATGAAACCCTACTTCAAAGTAATAATATTTGAACAGAACGTATCCCCTAGTACTTTGTTCTTAAAGTTTTTTTAGTAATACAATAATTTATTTATTTTATAATTTGTATTTAGGTTTTTTTTATCACACTGGAAGCGACTAGACAGTCTAGAAGTAGCACGTAATCGCAAGTTCCCTGAGCAATCCCGACAGGAGCAAAGGATGAAAATGCTCACACTTAAAGCTACCAAGTAGCCTAATTACGTGCAAATTTTAGCCACTTCTGACTTGAGCAAAACAAGACGGGAATTTTCGCTTGACTTTACTATATTGGCTGAGTATAAAGTTTTTGTGACGGCTTAAATATTGTTTAACAATTACATAAGAAGATACAAAACTTGGCAAATTGTTACTGGGCACCAAAAACTATTTTATCACGTTGCTCTCATGTTGCCTGTTAAAAAATTATTTAACGGTCCCGGGACTTTATACAATTTAGCTAATTGCAAGTTATACAAACTTTGACTGTCTGCCATTTCCGACTCAGTTGTCTGAGGTCGGATTTGTGATATTGATTTCTACTAACAGAAACTTTTAATTTGATGTGCAGCTTAATCTTTGATTTCATTTAAGATTTTCTTCTGACTCCAAGTGGGCCATCCTACTGAGATGTGGAAAAGTTTATAGTTTCTTCAAAAAGTACTTTTTTCAGTTGCAGCATTATAGGTGTGCCACGTTTAGTAAGTTTCTTTATCAAGTACGGTAGTAACTATATAAGGACTTTATTTATACACATGCTGTTATTTTGCCTGTGTTTATTGCTTTTATGGAACTATTTACAAAATTCAGACTAAAATTTTGTAGGCCTAAATTAAGTGTTTTAGGGAAAGTTAAAATGCATGTAAATTAAATACGATATACACTAAAATATTTTTTTGAAGTTACATTTAAGAATATGAAATATTGTATTTCATTTGTCTAGTTTTTCTAATATGTTATAGGGTCATTCCATATCAAAATTAATTACAAAACTTTACTACACTAACAAGCATGGACTTAGTATAGTAAAACAATAACTTGAGTTTACAAAATGATTGTAAGGCCGGGTACACTCCAACGATAGGACGACCACAAACAATTTCGTAAAGTCTGGTCCTTTTCTGATTAACAACTGGACTAATAAAATTGTCTTTCTGTTACGCTTGTACCTCTCTAGCTGCTTCAATTAGTTTATAATTCTTTAAAAGTCGTATAATTTAAGACTAAATACTCACCCATTTACTAAAACCTAATAACTTCATAAGGTATGCTTTATTATTAGTTTTTCAATATTATTAGAATATCGTTGTTTTGTAAAACTGAAATGCGACCCTAAAAAAAATACAATCTTTAGTCACATTATGTTCCCAGTTTGTAAACATATGGTAAATGCAATAGATTAGGTACTAGTTATATACGAAATACAGTAATCAAATATAGAATTTGAAGCAATAAGAGTAATGAGTATAAAAAAGCTTTATATAATAAAATAATCTAGCAAATGTGTTATATGGCATATTTGGAATTATAATGATATAAGTAAGGCCTACTATAGAATTAAATTACGTTCAGAGTGTTGGTCTTTGGTCTTTTTACTAACCAGTGCGAAGCTAAATGCCATACCCATTTCAAACTGTCCCCGTCCATAGCAGACTAAGAGTCCGCAACATTTCTAAATGACAGCCAGACTCTTGGTCATAACCCAACGCAAATCAAGTACCCAATGTTTAATGATGTCTGATGACCCGTACTCGTTGTACGTATAAAATATTAAATACATATATTGAGTTAACACAGAGGAACTTGATAATGATTTGTTATTTAAAAATGAATTGTTAACAAAGAAAGTTTTTAATTGCATACAATTTTAGTGATATATTACGGTCTTCTAACTCTACGGGTTATGCGTACGGTTTGCATACTACGCTCCGAAATTGTTAGATTTGTTCCGTTGAGAACGAAGTATTAACAAACATACCCTCTTTTTTATAGTTTTTTTTTATCAAGCCGAAACCCCTGAGCGGTTACATCGCCTAAATACCTTATTTTGATAATTGTGTATTTTAAAAAGCAAACAGACAATATATGGCACAGTCAGACAGCTTAACGTTAACTTCAATTTATTTAATACAGTAGTTGCTATTTACTAGTCATTAAATCCAATGCACATTCTATGACTTGTTTTGTTTTTGTTAGACTATGATTTTTGTAGTGTTAAACAAATTAGTTATTGTATATTTTTCACTGCAAGTTAAGTGTAAAGTTGGGTTACATTTATTAACATTTTTTGATTGGTTTAAATTACTGTATTGAATAGTGCATGGGAAATACATAATTCACCATATAATTTGACGAGTAGGTAGAGGGAGCTTCTTGCGACAACTGCAATTGTAAATGTAACGTAGTAAATGTCTAAATCATTTTGAAGGTCTATAATAAAACCTGAGTTATAGCAATGAATACTTAACACTTAAGTGTTAAGTATCCATTGGTTATAATAGTATACTAACGGTTAATCAAAACTAGCATTACTTAGTCCTGCCCTGAATAAAAACCTAACCAAAGAATTAGACCCAGTATAATTTGCATGCGTATGCATACCACATTTGAGACAGGTTATACAGACAGTTTTTACATATTTTCAGAAACCTTGTTGGTTGAGCGTGTAAAAGTGTTTTAAAACTAAAATAGTAAGTTAATGAAGAAAAATACTTAAATCATGATAAAACGAACTGTTACCTGTTATGAGTATATGTTCCTAGGCAATGAAATCCAGTATTAACATAGTAATACTTTAATATAATAGCCTGCTCTTGTTATATTTGTTTAAACGATTTTAATCTGCGTGCTTGAGAAAGTTGATTTAATGTTTAGGCATAACAACTTCGTATCTCCAAAAAGTAATGAATAAAAATAAAATAACTTTTTTTAATGAATTAAAGACAAGTCATATTTTGATTATAAGTTCAACTTTAAACAATATAATAAACAATGTCTGCTCCACCATTAAAATTATGCATACAGTTTTTTGTCTCGATCTTCAGCAAATTTATACTAAATAATAAATAATGAATTCAACAACCAAGAGTTGAAAATTGTTTATTTCTGGTAAAACGATTTTCTTGGGAAACACCTTGCTAATACCATTTCGCAGTCTAATGTTAGTATGACTGTAGTATAGAGGTGTAAGACTCTAGGTGTTAACATGTTCATCACTCGTGTTAATAAAACCAGTAATAAAAAGGCAATCACAAATTTTTCAACACTTTTTATTGCCATTATGTCGTTGAGATGAATAATGAATGGCAACTTAGTCATTGACTAATTGTATAGTCATTTTGGAAGGAAATACAAAATCTTAACGGTAGAAGATAATCAAAATTGCTTTTCACAATAAAATGTCTCCTTTAATTGCAGTGGAAAATAAGGTATCACAACTACGTTTCCTTTTACAAAATAAAATAAATTCTAGATGACAAACAAAAAATACGAAAATGACCGTTAAATAGAGGCGTAATCTTTAAAAGGAAATACTATAAGAAAGATAATTAATTGTTGGGCATTAAATGATGACAGTACAACAATTTATGTGCCTCTTCTTCAATACAGGTTCATCACAACGGATGTTTAAAAACGTGATTTATTCCATGTAGAGTAAAACAGGTTCGAAACAAACTGCAAATTGAAAACAAATGTTTGTCATTAGACCATTTATTGTAGGAAGGCCTAATGTGTTCTGTTCACTAACCAATGTCTTTTGTATTTAGAATGCATAAACGGATGAGTGATTCAGAGCAGGTAGAAAGTTTACAATGATTAAAATATGCTAGTAACCCAGAATATAAAAGTTTGGTCATCTCAACGCTGGTTGCTATTCGATTAAATAAGTATGCACCAAACCTACGTTCTGAGAATATGACCATAAAATAAAATAAAAATCAATCGAATTGTCATTTAGTCTAAAATTTTACCACGAAGTATTTTGAAGAAAATAAAACTTTATTAACAAATAGGCCTAATTGGCAAGTCCAGTAGGCATAATATATATATACTCCACCTGCAGAACTTAGCAGTCAGAGCTCTGCCGTGCTTTAAATGTTTACTGTTTATCTTATTTTAATTTTGTACATAGAAATATGTAAAAATAAAATTCTAACCCATAGTTGTCAAGTCCAGTATCACATAAACTCCCTCAGCAGAACTTGTCGTGTTTTATTTTTACTTTATTTTTAAAGTTTTTAAGTTCGTATAAAGCAGTATGTTAAACAAAACCTTCACTTAGAAACAGTCTTATATAAAGTTCCTGAGAGGAACCTAAAGGGTAGAAAATGCCGCGTTTTAAACGTTTTGATTATTTCCAATTGTGACAAGTAGTTTTCAACTATTAATGGCTAGCTTAAGCAAAAGTTTTTACGTTATAAATAATTTGTATAGAAGAAAAGCTATGCAATGAAAGCCCTTCATATTGTATGACACACAACTAGGAAAAAAATAGGTCAACTCTTACTTTGAATGCTTACTTATTGCATGCACCTAATTAAACAGAATATTTTAAATAAAAAACCATGTATGATATAGCAAAATTAAATATCGCCTTATAAATTTATTCAATGTGAGTCTTTTTTGATTTTTCACATAAATAAAACTAACCTTCAAAAATCTGTTAACAAATACTTGCAACTTCAGGAAAATAATAATATTTAAGATATAGGAAAAACACTTTAATAGTAGGCCTACATTGGTTTCGTCTATGGAACCGTTTAAATTGACATCCAACTAGTATTTAAAAAAAATCGATTCCATAAGATTGCGTTTAAACGCATTGAAAAATAAAGCTGGATTTGAATGTATAGGCTATACGTTTGTATAATGAATGCCAAGATTACCCCAATTGTTTGCAGTACATATTGTGTCTACCGTTTCAAAATGGCAGCTAGCTGGAACTCCACAAAGTTGCTTTTTCCATAAGCTACTGCCTAATAAAGGTTGTTAAAACAGTTTAGACGAAATGTGAGGTAAAAGTAGTAAACAAATTTTTCAAATACTTGGCAAAAAAAAATATGTTTACTTTTAAAATTGTACTTTGTTTTAGTTTATAAAGTGTTCCATATAAGTCAAAATTATAAAGTTTGCAATATTATTGTGCTGTTTACTTTTAACTGAAATCGCCAAGATAAAATAAAAGTAAAGGTACAAGAAAAGTAAAACTCTATATAAATTTTTTTTATATTCAAGTAGTTTTAATCTGGTGGCTACTTAATTAATATCACTCCACATTATGATGCTAAGAAATAGCTGTTGGGAAAAGCAATCACTTTACAGACGGAATCCAGCTGATCCACACCCATAAAACATGCTTTCAAAACTAATATAATCAAATAAAATGAATTTAACACATACCATCGGTTTTGTTTCTAAAGCCTTTATTTACAATAATCTGTCTTAAATGGTAAATTATCTAAATAAATTCACCATCTGATGCCTCCTCTAGTTTCAAATTAATTCCAAAGTTTGCCGAAGTATCATTTTCGAAGTTTGCAAATGACTGAAGATTACGCTACTACCTAATAAAGTAAAATATTAGACAAAATATGTCATAAAAGTAGTAAACTCATTTTCAAATTACTTGGAAGAAAGATTATTTTCCCCTCAACTTGTTACAACAGCTAGCCACTCTTTCTTTTTGTCAGCCACATTTTCTAGAGCAAGACTAAAAACATTCTAGTCAAAACATGTGCTTACGGGTCAGTACTATTTGTTCTGAGAGGGTCAGGTACTTTACAAAGGTTCATCTGAAAGAAGGCAAAAAATATTGCACGCCTCCAACTCCTACAACCAAAGTTTACTGAGCGGGAAAAGTTAACAGCCCGGGGCGACCCTTTATTTGTTATATTGTGGGCAATAAAAAAAGGAAACAATTCGTAGAACTTTACTAGTAACGCTACTCTGTTAAATGTTAGATATATTCAATGAGATTTTTATAAAGATATCCTTTTATTTTGGTTAACGTTCTTATGATTTCAGCTTACCGGGGAAAAAATCGCCAATAGCCGGATTTAATTACTCTTTAATCCGAACCATAACCCGTTCAAATGCTACCCAGTCAAATCTTCTAGCACATCTCCATTCAAAAACAGTCATTATTATTTCTTTACTGTATATTTCATTTTAATGAAGTCATAATTAGTTATTATTTTAAAAGTATTATTATTTTTATTCTTGAATATGCCTTTTTGAACGTTTGTTTATTTTGATTAAACTATGTTTAATAATGTACAGAACAATATGTTATTTATACCGTCTTCTGTTTTGAAATATTTTTATTAGTAGGTTATTCATATTTTTCAATGCCATCTAGTAACGGTTTTGGTTGTCAATTGTTTTGTAAAAGTTATTTAATTATAAGCTACTAAGAAAAGCAAAACAGACAATCTTTAGAATACTACTACAGTACTTGAGTAATCTAATTGTTGCAATATTTTTAGGAAAATAAGAAGTGCTTCCAACTTATACATGTTTACAAACTCGAAAAATACCGTTACTAGAGGTTGAAGTTAGTTTAGATCAGGTGTTTTTAGATTGCAACCCAGTCTTGACAAAAAAAGTAATTAATTATTCTAAAATTTCGCCAACTAACATTTCATGTTTTGTTACTCACTAAAAACTTATTTTAAATTCCCTAATATGTGTGGGTTTAGTTATTATATATTGAAGTAAATTTAATCCAATACTTAACAACTACTAATAAGCATTATCAGAAGTTTGAAAATACAGTAATTTATTATTTTTATGTGGGCTTCCTGTAGGCAAGGTTAGTCTTCAGAAAACTTAAATTTTGTACCAAAACATAGGCCTACATTATTTCTAAACAGAACATATAGTATGTTAGCATGTTGGTGAACCTATGAACAATTGAACAACTAATAATACTAAATAGTTCACTATAAATTAGTTTATTTAGAAATGTTGGACTGAAACGTGCTCTCCATGGCGTACATATAGCAAACAATAATTATTCTAAATAAAGTTAATTTTAAGCATTACAGAAAGTTGTAATACACTTGGATGTATTACTTTTATTTAAATTTAACTTCCATTAACAAGTGACCATATTATAAAGCCACAAATTAACGTAGAAACATCTTAATCTCGTCTTATAAAACACCAACCTAATTTGGCATATTTAGGTCTAGTCTATCATTAATTGTGTCATTAATTGTAAAATTGCGGAATAAAACTTGTGTATGATAGAAGTGGTAAAAAGACAAATTTGTATATATTGATAAATGTGTGCACATAGTAAAGACATTTTTATCAAAATGTAATTTGTTTGAGATTTTTTTAAACAAGACAAACATCTTTATGTAAATGATGGTTAACCAAGTAAAACAATGTATATACCAACACATTGTAGATACTATCTCTGAAGCAAAATAACAATATATTTAGTAAATAAATTATGTCTTAATAAATTACTGTTCATTTCATAATATCGAACGGTAGTACTGCTTCCTAGGATTAATAGAAACCACAAGTTACATTAAACTTTACTGACAAGGCTACAGCAGAAACGCGAATTGTTAATGATTAAAACACCGTGAAAACCCTACAAGCTATTGTAGTTAAAGTACTATATTCATTGTTTGCCCTTGGAACTACTTTTTGTAGGTATAATTGTTTTTGTATATTGATACTTAAAATTTTTTTAAACAAGTAAATTATGCTAGTGGTAGTCCTACAGTAGGATACAGAACCTCTAATTCAAAATACATAAAAATTTGTTGTAAATAAAAATACATTTTCTTAAAATTGCTATTTCAAAACTAGATTTTATTTTATTTACACAATTTTATACCAATATAAAATTTAAAACATTTTTTGAAAATGTTCTAACTAGGCATCAAAATTTCGTAGAGAAAATAAAGTTATTTTTTGGTTATCAACTTGCAATTTATATTTATTTGTTAATTTTTTTTTAAATATCTCTTAGTTTTTATATAATTACATGAACAATAACAACAAGACAGATTTGTGAAATGAAATAATATAAAATATTTTTAGTGGATTAAGAGGAAGATTTTTTACTTTTGACAAAATAACGGCAATTCAAATGATCTGTTTAATAGGATTGAATATCGCAACAGTTGGCATTTAATGTAAATTAGTTTAAAATTCTTCTATTGTAAGAAAAATTAAAGTAAAATAAGTAAATAAATTTAATTGTATCAAAGAAAATGAAAAAAACATTCTGTTTTCTGGAAAATGAATGTTAGAATAAATCATTCAAAAAAAGTCTTTTCATGTGTAGGTGGTAGTGTTATTACGACAGTATTATAATCTTTAATACTTTATATTTAATCTACAATTTAATCTGTAATATATAATCTAAATGTATATTTCAGGATTGTATTTAACTACAGAGATTGTATTATTTTATGCCTAGCTTGATTATGTTAAATAGGCTATTGCTGAAATACTTCCATGAACCTGGCATCGTGTTGTGAAGATATACATTAATATGGAAATACGTTTATATAATCAAATAACACCTCTGTGCATCTTGATTTGGCAGTCCTTAATTTGGAAAGTTATGAATGAAAATTGTAAACATAGACAGTACATTTATAACTGGCTTATAAATAAATATAATAGCAGCATTCTGAGTGATTTTCACGTTAATCTGCATACAGAAAGACAAAAATCTAGAAAACATACCTTTTCACTAAACAAGGGATTAAAACGCACTGTAAAATAAAAAATAATATATTTTTTTTTATTTTGGAAAATTTAATTATTCTACTAAAATCCTTTCAGAAGCTAAAAAAACATGTTCTATAAAGTGTAAAACTTGTAGTAAACCCGTTTATTCAAAAATTTTGATTCATCAAAACACTTATAAAAAAAAGTTAAAATTAAAAATTTCACATTATAAGACATGTAAATGTTTGACAACATAATATAGCCTATAGCACTTAGATATTCCTTTAGTCCCTATGTCAGAGTTAGCCAAATGGTTAGCGTGCTGTGCTAGCGTGATAAAGGCTTCGAGTTCGATCCTCCTAGCTAGTCATTTTCCTTTTTTGTAAAGTTACCAAATCTTTGATGTTATTATAATGCTCTAATCGTATTTATTTTGTACTGTTAGTCAGACAACTTTTTTAGGGACTGACTAATGTAATTTAGTAGATTTACATTGTCAAAACAAAACTTTCTACTGTGCCTTTCTCTTTTTTATATTTAATATTTTATTGTTATTCTTAGATTGGATTTAAAACTTTTAAAATTATGAACATATTTTAATGAAACTCATAATATACATGTATTTGTAAGTTATTTACTCGAAACTGACATTAGTGTTACTGCAACTTGCTTCATATTTGTATAATCTTAAAACAACAAAAGGTATACAACACAATCAATAAAGGCAATTAATATATTAAACACTAGTATTTCAAAATATAAATAAACATAACGTAGATATAAACTTATAGGGAAAATTAGATACAATTTTAATGTTCTTAACTTGGCCTACAGTACATCAAACTGAAAAACTTAAGGTTGGGGTTGAGTCTGTATTGATTGACTTCCAGTTTAGCATTCTATGGGGATAACAACAGACATTGCGGAAAACGTTCATTTTTACTTTTGCAGAACTGGCAACTGAGTATGTGACCTATAAACCGAGTTTACTTACAGTATATGTACAGTGTTAGGTTATAAATTTTCATATTATTAAAAAAACAAATGTAAATGTAACATAAATGATCAACATTATTTAGTAAAATTGAAGTATTTACAAAAGTTATCAGTCCATGTTCACTACTGCGCATTTGCTTAAAACTTGCTCTAAGTAAGTAGTCTAAGTGTGTGAGCAAAATGTTTTTAAAAGTTATTCCAGCACAAATTTCACTTCGACACAAATTTCACGAATTACGACTTATTTGGGTTAGGCTACCAATCGAAGTTATTTGGGTTAACTTCAATATGATCTGAAAGAAATTTCATCAAATTCGGTTTAGTCGTTTTAAAGACACTAGATCTATAGGAACGAACGAATAAACTATTTTAAAATAGTGTAAGCCGAATTGATTGTTACTTGAACAATGTTTTTTCTCATAAGAATAACTGTCTACTTCTCTACAGAGAATGAGACTCGTGTTAAGGTCCAAATTAAATATACTTACACCTTAACGGATTCCTTTAAATACCTGGGAACCTGGCCGATAGGCTAAAAGGGTTTACCCAGACTATCGTTGCAGTTGGAACCTCGAAGGTTTGCAAATTGATTTCCCAGCGCTATACTCTGCTCCCCCCATGACTTGATTAGTGTAACTACAATAAAATAACTAGTGAAAAGATGGAAAACCTTTTCGAGACTTCGGCTCGTCAGGACAGAAGACACGAATTGGCCCAAAAAATATCGACCCAAAAACTTCGACGCGCTACGAATTTTTAACTCTCAAAATAAAACGATACCCCACACTGAATTTTCAAAAAATTTGATCCAAAAACGTGATCCTGACGCGCTACGACTTTGTAACTGTCAAAACCGATTTTCCCGTACCCAAAAACATGTAAAACGTTTTCCCACACTGTATTTTCAAAAATTTGATCCAAAAACGTGACCCCGACTAGCTACGACTTTTGAACTGTCAAAATTGGGTTTCTCGTACCCAAAAACATATAAAACACATTGTATTTTCA
Organism: Philaenus spumarius; assembly: GCA_018207615.1. Taxonomy (NCBI): domain Eukaryota; kingdom Metazoa; phylum Arthropoda; class Insecta; order Hemiptera; family Aphrophoridae; genus Philaenus; species Philaenus spumarius. The sequence continues at coordinate 239,902 of JAGFPH010000186.1, read as the reverse complement.
TAATTTTGACCCAATACTTTCAAAATTTGTATCCAATATTTTCAAAATTTCTACCAAAAACGTGATCCCAACGTGCTACGACTTACGCTACAAAGCTCAAAAGCTTTTCAACTCTCCGCAATAAAATTACGAAGATTTTGGTACCACCTGTGTTTTCTACGACGACTGTGAGTGCTTATATCGAGTTTACATGCAAACACTCGCACAAAAATACCGCATGATTTCAATACTTCGGCATTCTAATGCGAGCCGAAGTAAAAAACTTCTACTAACTACCTAAAATATACGAGTATAAACTCATTCTAAAAAAATTTTTGGTCTTAAGTAATATAAATAGTCAAACATTACCAAACGTTCATAAAGCGTTCTGAAGTTTATGTTTAAACTTCTATTGTCTGCATTATAACTTCATTCGTCATTTATGTCGTCACAACTACATAATTTGTTTAATAACTAGGCTTATGAAAAAAAAAAAAACATAAACAAAATCTCAACTGTAGACTATTTATTATCTCTATACAATTTCAATATTCTAGCATTAGCCTACATTGTGATTAAATGGGTATACATAAATATTCTGCAGGTTATTGAAGTGTTGGCTACAAAATATGATTCTAAAATCCATGAGTAACGCAATTCTCATTTGCATGATAAATCAGGTTGTTTTAATTACAAAAACCAAAATTAAATAATTAAATATTGTAATTTACTTATTTTTAGTCCCAGTAAGCCTAACGTCAAAAACTCCCGCCGTTTGCACCTCCGTCCTTACTGCCTGATTCACTGGAAATAATATCTTTCTTTATATATCATACTAGCTGACCCGTACGGCGTTGCCCGTGGTGGTTGGTATTTTCAGTCTTTTTAACGTAGTTGTATTCTTTTTAAGTGTTCAGTCAGTGAGTGGTATTTGGCTTTTATATACAGGGTGATTTTTAAGTATGGAAACGGATTTATATTGCGCAACTGGGACGTTCTTGTAGGTAGAAACTTATGCTAACCTGTACAGTTTTAAAAATCCAACTTTTTAGTGGTTTTGAAATTTTTGTCCGCCATCTTGGTTCCGCCATATTGGATTTAACTTTATTATTTTAAATGAGATGATGGTCATATGACACATCACCTCAATGTGAAATTTCAAAAGAAAAACAATGGCGCAATCCGTTTTTTGATAGATGCCTTCGTTGTAGAGTTATTAGCATTCAAAGTTGCAGTTTTGGGAAAATTGTGTTCACAATAAAATTAGGTAGAACGCACTGCACTATCCATTTTTACATTTTTTATTCATGAAGTATCCATTTTTACATTTTTTATTCATGAAGTATCTAAAAAACTAAATTTAAATAAAGTATTTAACTAATTTTGACAGAATACCTTTCTAAAGTAAATGTTCAAAATGCTTCCCTTCTACAGCTTGGCAGTGTGCTAACCTGGAATAATATTCGTTTGTAACTTTTTGTATCATGTCTGGTGGTACACGAGCAGATTAGTCAATTATTCTTCTCTTCAATTCGTTAATATCTGCAGGCTTTGTCTGGTAAACTTTTTGTTTAAGGTACCCCCAAAAATAGTAATCAAGAGGAGAGAGGTTTGGTGACCTCGCAGGCCATTCTATTTCTCCTCTACGACCAATCCAGCAATTTGGAAAATGTTCATTTAAAATTAGCCGCGCCCTTAGATAATATCATTGAATATACAAGTGTTGTATATTCAATGATAATAGTGAGGTGGTGCCCCGTCTTGTTGAAACCATAAGTTATCCAAATCTTGTCCATCGTAACAAATTGTCGCAGCTGATCTTTTAGATACCTACTAGCTGAATTTATCACTTACAGCTGATGTATGGTTCATGAAATAGCAACTTATTTTTAGTTGTTGGTATGTCTATTTATTGTTATACTTATTATTATCATATCTAACCACCATTTAAATTTAGTTTTTTAGATACTTCATGAATAAAAAATGTAAAATTGGATAGTGCAGTGCGTTCTACCTAATTTTATTGTGAACACAATTTTTCCAAAACTGCAACTTTGATTGCTAATAACTCTACAACGAAGGCATCTATCGAAAAACGGTTTGCGCCATTGTTTTTCTTTTGAAATTTCACATTGAGGTGATGTGTCATATGATCATCATCTCATTTAAAATAATAAAGTTAAATCCAATATGGAGGAACCAAGATGGCGGACAAAAATTTCAAAACCACCAAAAAGTAGGATTTTTAAAACTGTACAGGTTAGCATAAGTTTCTACCGCCAAGAACGTCCTAGTTGCGCAATATAAAGCCGTTTCCATACTTAAAAATCACCCTGTATATAGATCCTAAATAATAAAAGCACTATTGTCATAATAATAAAAGATCTGAAATTATTATTTTAGTAACTTTGATCGCCCCATACCCCCCTAAAATTTCGAATTTTCTCAAACCCTTTCTTAATAAGCACCTATGGCCCTAGAGGAAGCTACATACCAAATTTCATTCCAATCCGTTCTGTAGTTTTGAAGAAATCGTTTTTTAATAACTTTGATCCCCAAACCCCCCTAAAATTTCGAATTTCTTCAAACCCTTTCTTAGTGAGCACCTATGGCCCTAGAGAAAGCTACA
>JAGFPH010000186.1:221752-237284 GCA_018207615.1 Philaenus spumarius | reverse complement strand
TCAGTGAGTGAGTTGTATTTCGCTTTTATATGTATAGACTAGCTGACTTGTACGGCGTTGCCCGTGGTGGTTGGTATTTTCAGTCTTTTTAACGTAATTGTATTCTTTTTAAGTGTTCAGTCAGTGAGTGGTGTTTGGCTTTCATATATATAGATCTTAAATAATAAAAGTACTATTGTCATAATAATAAGAGATCTGAAATTATTATTTTAGTAACTTTGATCCCCCAAACCCCTCCTAAAATTTAGAAATTTTTCATACCCTTTCTTAGTGAGCACCTATGGCCCTAGAGGAAGCTAAATACCAAATTTCATTCCAATCCGTTCGGTAGTTTTGAAGAAATCGTGATTTAATAAATTTGATCCCCCCAAACTCCCCTAAAATTTCGATTTTTTTGAAACCCTTTCTTAGCGAGTGCCTATGGCCCTAGAGGAAGCTAAATACCAAATTTCATTCGAATCTGTTCGGTAATTTTGGAGCAATCGTAATTTAGTTATTTTTACCCCCCCTCCAAACCCCCCTAAAATTTCCAATTTTTTAAAACCCTTTTTTTAGTGAACACTTATGACCCTAAAGGAAGCTACATACCAAATGTCATTCCAATCCGTTCGGTAGTTTTGAAGAAATCGGTTTTTAATAAATTTGATAACCCCAAACCACCTCTGAAATTTCGAATTTTTTCAAACCCTTTCTTAGTGAGCACCTATGGCCCTAGAGGAAGCTACATACCAGATTTCATTTAAATCCGTTCGGTAGTTTTTGAGAAATCGTGATGAGTGAGTGAGTGGTATTTCGCTTTTATATATGTAGATTATTACGATAAATCAACAATTACCATTTATTTCGCAGAAATTAAACTTTACAGAATAAAACAAATTTTAAGCGTACATGATTTAAGTTCTTAGAGTTGTAAACTCAATCACTCAACATCAACAGAGCCGTTTACTTCAGGAACAAAATAAGCAAAAACTAATTATTATGTTTTGAAAAAATAAAAAACAGTTAATTAATGATAAAATAGTTTAAAATTTAGATAATCTTTTCTATCCAGAACCCCCACTGTACAGATTACCGTATCAAACCAATATTACAAACATCAACGTCACTGTTATTTACTTGACTTTCAAGAACCGCCATTTTTGATCATATATGCTTTATAAACTGTACATTAAACGAACTCCATTCCCCTCTAAGCGTCAATAGCCAATCATAAGTCTGACAATCCCCACCATAAGTGGAGTACGCTTTATCGTGAAAATGTACTGGAGTTCCACTTAAAGGAATAATGATTAAATGACATATAAAGAGTTGAGACCGACATATATAGATGCATTGCCTATGCCAGAATATAAATAAAGTAAGATATATTAGCTATACCAAACAGTTGTTGAATAAATAAGGGGGTGCCATGGAGTTCGCTTTTAAGGCATATAGTGACGGAATTCCACCTTCAGGAGTGACGAGAATATATATATATATATATATATATATATATATATATATATATATGTATATATAATCAGTTGTGAGAATATATCTTGGTCAAATAATCTTAATATTAAAAGTATGTTTTTAAAATTATAAACTTGTGACCTACAGTGTGAACTGCTTCTGTTGATTTTGTATACCGTATCCATAAGGTTGAAAAAATTGGAAAGTAAACCTATCAATCCCTTAACCTAAAATTAAAAACTACATAGATACTTGTGCGATGGAAATAGACATAAACTAAAAGAGGAAAATAAAGCAAGATAAAACATATAGGTAAAAACTTAAATGAATAATTTATGTGAAACTTATTAGATGTAATTTAATAATTATAAGCAAACAATTCAAAATCTTAAAGATCTTGTTATGTTTTTTATTTTATTGGTTTTTACAATGAGGTAGTCATTATCATGTATGCAAGATTTTTTTAGTAATAATAAATGATAATTTTGGTATATAATTTATTTGATATGCTAAGATAAGGTTGTTTACCCAATTTATTTGGTTAAGCTTATTTAAATTGTTGCTCATGTTAAATTAACCTCTTGAAGAACAAAAGGAAGTATGTTTACATTAAGTTTCTGGTTACATATAAGTTCATTAACATTTAGTGAGTTGCAGCACTATCTCATAATAGCTCATTTGAGGTTAATACGCATGTGTACATAAATCTAATTTGACTGGACAACCATATTTTATGTTTGATATTCCAACTAGCCAAAGGAATCCATCAATTCTGAGTTTGAGTTTATTACAGATGATGAAGACAACAGAAATAATAGAGAAATTAACGGTGCAAGAATAAGCTGATGAACTACTGAATAAATTGAAGAACATAACAACCTGCAAACAGAAGTTGATATACTGAAATAAATTAGAAAAAGAGATAGATTTACAGTTTTACCAAAAGATGTGTGCAAACCAAGATTGACACATTAATCATGACTTTCCAAATGTATCTGAACCAGTGGTTCATATTAAGGCAAGAAAACATACTGTGTGTCCATCTCCGCCACCCAAAAAACTAAATAAAATAGCAATGACTTAGTGGTTGCTAAGGACACTGATCTAGTAGGAAATGTCCCCCTTTCAAGGACAATGTTTTACTCTTTAAATAGGGCAAAAGGAGAAGAAACATCTCTATAGATATATGGTAAAAAAATCTTTTTCCAGAAGAACTTTCTTACTCTTTTCTCAAATAATATACACTTCACTTAATATTAGGACAGAAGTCAATAAAGTGTTTTAAACAATCAACTTAATAATTACTTAAAATGTGTTGGTCTATTGTGTATAATGTATATTCTACACATGGACCTAATCGTAAATGCAATTTCTCTAAAAAAGTTTGAGCAAGTCAAAGGTTGTCTAAATTTTATTGGCAATAAAATTATTTCTGCTGGCAACAAACAAATTTTCATCAGGCAAGACCTAAAATACTAATATAACACATGCTGATTTGTCTTCCGTGAATGGTCATGGAGGAGTATGGCTGTAGAGGAGGAGACAGAAATATTTGCAATAGAATTTATGTTATTAAAATGTAACCTAATGCAAATGTTCTAGTAAAATAATTTCAATATATGCCGTGAGTTAGTTGGAGAAGTTGAAAAAAAATCTGGAAACGTCATGGAAATAAATTACCAAAATTATTTACGAACCCTATATGAACAGTTAAAAGGTGGGATATACAGGAAAAGTCTACATTGAGGTAAATAGGTCACTTTGTTTGGAAATACTGTATAACAATAAGTTCACAGGAGCATGGTTACACATTGATAGCATGGTTACACTATATCGCCACGCATTAAAAATAGGTTTATCAGAAATTTTTTATTTTTAGAATATTGCCAAGACAAATGCCTTCTTTTGAAGAGTACAAAGCGAACATTGCTGAGTTAATAATCCAATTTTAAGGTAATAAGTTTTTAAGCACCACTGAGGCTGAGTAAAGATTAATAATAAATAATATTGATGTTTAATAAAATATATTGTTTTTCAAATTTTTGAACATATTGTAAAATAAATACTTTACAAAAATGTTTTTTTAAATTTGCCTCTACAAAACATTAATGTACTCATATATGTGACCATTGCCCAAGTATATACAAACTTTAAAGAAAAACAAAAATACTAGCTGGAAACTTCGTACACATTTATTTGTGTATATTAAGTTTTGTATATTAAGTTATAGTATACATGTATATTATTAAGTGCATGTAGTACTTTCTCATGCATTTTTTAACTGAAAGTAGTACATAAGAGTATTTAGAGTTGCTTAAATAGCAATAAACTACAAGAAAAAGTATTACAGAATTTAAAAAAAGTGAAAAAAACTTTTCCTTGACGAGGTTAATTGGTTTACTGTTTTTATTCAATGTGGCCACAACATTCCCCTCACCAACTGTCCAATCTTCATTCCTTCTGATCCAAAGAAGATATGTTGCGCTTAAAGCTTCATGTGACATTCGATTAAAAAACTCCTTAATTTTCTTCCATCCAAGTCCTATAGTTTTCAGAAAGTTGTACATACTTTAGATGATAGTCCACGGGCACCAACTTCTACTACAAACAACTGAGAGCAAAAACCTTTCATTCTTGCAGGTGCTTCTAACTCATAGTATTTATTCTTCTTTAAATTCTGCTGAGATATATTAGTTTCCCAGAGTACAGTGAGTTCAACCATGAAGATAGAGTTTAGAGCTGATAGAGTAGGCAGTTATTTCTGGACACCTTTCGGATATAGCTATCACTTCAGGGAATTTATAATGCCGATTGCCCATAGTCTGTCAAAATCTTAGTCAGCCTATTTTTTTGTAGAAGAGGAAGTTGTCGGTTTCGCAATCGCGGTCTTTGCACGATATCCTTCTTTCACAAACTTAATATGGGATTGGTTGATGTCTTTTTTTGCTATGGTTATACCCAGGCATAAGGTTTCTCTTACCACACAAGTACTTTATCATGTCTGTAGATGAATCCTCCCTCATCCAGGGCTTTTTTTTACAACTAACCAAAATGTGTTTGGCACTGCAAGGGCCGAAATCGCATTGAGAACATTTCGATTGTGTTGTCTTACCCCATCGCTCCAAATTCTTGGGATCTGGTAAAGTATTTTGAAGAGAGTTAGCATAAAATTTTATCATCTGGGGTGTCCATTCACACAAAAATACCCTCCACATCAGTCTGGTGGCACACAGAATTCACCAATGATTGTCCAGTCTTGCTGCGTACTTGGTTCTGAGCATATATACGAAGTATTCTTGACTTGTTCTCTGACTTCTTGTATAAAACCTCTCATGATTTGGGAATCTGTCTTGGTTTTTTAGAAACATGTAGGCCAGTCTTATCAGTTTGAGACTTTTCTAGAAATTTGCGATAGAATTCCTTTCGGTTTTCTATTAGACTGATCTGCTTCCATTCTTCTTCTGTTAAAAATTTTTAAACTTGATCATTTGTCGATTTTAGGAGTAACTGGTGATTCTAAACTGACTAAAGTAGGTTGTTATGGATGTTAGTCCAAAGCCAAAGTTATTGGTTGAACGATATACTATGCTAGTATCCATGGGTTTGGCTAAGTTTAACCAACTTTTTAAACATTTAGTGGCATGATCTTCCATTTCCATCAGAGCTCCCTTATTGAAATCATAAATGAGGAACGGCCATGAAAGGCGAGGGATTATTACATGTTGATAAATCCATGATTTCTTTGGTTCAGATAATGGCAAGTTGCAGATTAGCTGTATCCATTTTGTAAAAATTTCAATGACAACAGTGTTGGGATTTCTGCTCCAATATGAGTGAAATGCTTCCGAAGCCATTTCAAAGAAATTCTTTTATCAATTGGTTGAATCCTCTCACCAAGTATCGCAGCACAAGTTTGTAATTGACCAAATGATGTATCTGATCGTTTCAGTAGCAAAGTACGACATTTCAGACGATTTAGACGAAGGCTGAGGAATCCACTGACAAAAACATTCAATGATCTCAATAACTTTATTTGTTGATTTTTCATTTTTTGTCACCACTGTTAAATCTTCTACAAATGCTATGCACAGGGGGGATTTTAACATTGAGATTCTTCAAGAAAGAATATTTAATAGTTTCTGCAAATCAGCAGCTTGTCAAAAAGCAAATTTAAGATGATGTTAAACAGATCTATTGAATATCGGTGAAATGCTTCCCAAGCCATTTCAAAGGAATTCCTTTATCAATTAGTTGAATTCTCTCACCAGATATCATAGCAAAAGTTTGGGATGGATCAAATGACGTACCTGATCGTTTCAGTATTTTCTGTTTTACTATCCTAACAATTTAATTATCCAAACTATGTTTGGTCCCATAAATTTAAATAATGAAAACCCTTTTTCCCAGACACCAAAAGTGCACCAAGAGTGTCATTCTAGACCTCTTATATCCTGCAATTAGCTAATTTCTTTCAGTTTAGATTCAAACTTTAATAACTAATTTTAAAAACTTACTTTTTATGTTCATGAGATGTTTACAGAGATATTTGACTTAGGCTAACCAAACAATATTCTTATAGTTGGTTGAGATAAGTCTTTTTGGTCTATTTTTATTTTCCTCCTGTAATTTGAAGCACCTGAACTGTATTAAATAATTATAATCCGAATTGGAACGTTGAACAAGGATTTCGTCTATTTCACTAACAACATAACAATAAACAATAAACAACATTACCAAACTATCTTGCTGCCATGTCAATACAGCTAAAAATAAATTCTTAATATTCATTCTTACAATTAGTTTTAAGGTGCGCCCGCAGATGGCAAAATTAAATACTTTTGCTACCAATTATAATGGAATCGGGAAGAGCAATGGAACTAAAATTAATACGAGTTAGAAGGAAATATGGGGGGAAAGGGTTAGAAATTATGTTTCGGTAAACTTATTACTTTAAAAAATTGATTTGTCCTCAATAATCTTATTTTTCAGTACTAATAACTGCAATATATGTTTCATTTATGTTATCATTTTATGATTGCAGTCATGTATTGTTGGGATCAACACAGTGTGGTCAGTTCTTGATTACATATTCGTATGGCACTGAACAACAAACCATGTTCAAGTATCGTCTGCACTGGTGGGCATTCAAGCCAGGAGCTCCTGCCTACAAAGTGGCAGAAGTCCAATTGTTTGATAATCATGAGATCAGCTCTGCATTGTCAATTGGAATAGCACAGTGGCCTAATGTTAATAACAGACTAGTTGCTTATGGATTTTGGTATGTAATTTTATTAATTATTTTTTAGATCAATTAGAGTTATGATATGGTTTTACAAAATAGGTGTACCTAATATGCAAAGTATCACATTTGTAACTGTTATAAATTAGTAAATAAACTGCAATTGATCAAGTTAACTCCATTGCTGTTTTAATACAAGCATTTAGTTATAACAATTCAAATATAATGTATTATAAGGTAAATAAAGAATTTAATTGAATGACTAATAGAGAGAGATAGCAAGCGGTCAATTGTGGGGAGATTCGGTTGTCTGTAAGGTCCATTGTGGGGAGAAAGTCCATTGTGGGGATATCCCCACAATGACTTATACCTTTTTTTTAATCGTAATACGTTATTTAGGCGGTAATAAACATTTCTAGCTGAATATTTCTTAAAAAAAAAATATCCCCACTTTAGACCTTAGGGCGAGAGGCTTAGTTCGGGAGAGAGGCCACCAGGGCTGCGCTGATTGCAGTTCTCTCTCGCCCAAAAGAGAGAATTTCCCGTGGTCAATTGTGAGGAGATGTTCTTTGATTGGTTAGTTCAAATTTAAGAGAGAAAACCTAGCTGTATCGTCCCTTGTGGGCCTGTAAATATGACAACATCGCACAGCGTTGCCATTTTCTTAAACCTAGAATGATCACTGTTGTGAACTTGAGCCGTACCTTCCGCATTTTGTTCATTGTCTCTCCTCACTTTACGCGATGGTACATTGTGGGCCTAACACACTTGTACAGCGTAGGATCCGAGCAAATGCTTAGTGTACATGTACTGTTAACTTTTCTATATTCTTTAATTTGATTGAATAATAATGATCACTTATGCTAAATAAATTTAACTAAACATAATTGTTACATTATTTTTTTAATGTAAATTTGTAACTAACAATGTGCATGTACTGCGAGTAAACGCTGTTGCTATGTCGTATGATGTCGTATGTACACAGTTAAAAATTCTGTTATATAAAAGAAAGTTTTCCCCGCCTTTCTGTTGTTGCCTCCACGCGATGTCAGAACGGAAATCAATTAATACATCCTCAACCCCGACCTTTATCCAGTCTTTCAGTTCAATGTCTTGTACTTCTGTCCTAATTGTAAACATTTTAATAAATGGTATTCAATTTTCCCTATATGTTTATACAAGGAGTTCCAAACGTATGGGACCTCTTCCGTAACTTTTATACAACGGAAAGTAGAAAGATGGAAATTTGGGAATGTCTTTGGATGATTAGTAACTACTTTTATAATCTTTCAAGACCCTCTCCCTCTCCTCACAGAAGGGCTCTGTGGTGGGCAATTCAAAAATGTTTTATGTAAACATACGCCTTGTGACACATCAATTTTGTTATCTTTAAATCACAAAAATTTGAATACCAAGCAAAGTAAGGTTACAACAACCATATCGAAAAACTTTTTTCAAAAAATTCTGGACCAAACAAATTTTTAACCGTTTAAAATGGAAAAATGATTTTGTTGATATGAATTTGAATTAATAGTTAATTAAATGTTTATAATAACAGGTCATTTAATAACATGTGTTCGAAGTATCGTCCATATTGGTCAATTAGTTACCAAGACATCAATTCCTAACCGCAGGTATGTCCATCTCTCGGTAGCCTCTATTGGCCCAATATAATAACTGCAAGTCTTTCTTTTATCGCCTGTAACTAAAAAAACGATTTGACATAGAAATACATAGTTTGAAGTATTCTATAAAGAAAATACGGAATTTTTACTAGGAGTGATTTTACGACTTCATTTTCCTGCCCTGAAAACAAAATAAATATTTTGATCTTCCCAATAAAATTGTATTCCAAATAGGGATCCCATAGCATTACAGACGATAAGTGTTTATATTTTAACATGAAAAATGTTTTAAAACAATAGTATGTGTATATATTATAACCACACAAATACTAAACATGCATTACAAACGTTTTAAACAAAATTTCTGATTTGATTTAATACCTATCGAAGTCGGTAGAAAATGTATGACTGATCACATGATAATCAAATTAACTTAAGATATCGGAAATTGTATTACAAATTCAGATATTTTTAGTTCATAAAGATATCTCGAACGGGTTGTAAGTTATAGTCGATTTACTTCAAGCGTGTAGTATATTTTTGAAACGTGAAGGGGTTAAATGCTTAGGTTTCGCCTATTTTTTGGCTACATGTGTTAATGTAATTAATATTTTAACACGCAAAATGTTCTAAAACAATAGTATGTGTATATTATAACCATACAAATACTAAACATGCATTACAAATTAAAAAATTGTGGAAAAACTGTAGGTAGAGCTTATACTGTAGATAGACCTATACCTAGCGTTTTCTCTTGTTTCTAATATTGTGAATTTGTTGTTATAATATTATAGTCTATGAAAATTTTCCGATTCCATTGAATTTTTACACAGAAGTTTAAATTGAAATTATTAATATATTTCCAAATTTTAAAAACGATTGATACAAATTATAGATATTATGGTATGAACACCATATCTGTTATCTTAAAAATATTGTTCGTTAAATCGAAGTCTGTAGAAAATGTATGACTTATTACATGATATTCAAATTAACCTAAGTTGTCGAGAATTTCATTAAGAATTTAAATATGTTTAGTTTATAAAGATATCTCAAACGGGTTTTCAGTTATAATCGATTAACCGCAGGCGTGTACTTTATTGATAGTTTGGGGTCAAAAAGTCCCCTTTTTCGCACTTTAAGGGTCTTTATAATAAGAACTAATAAAGCTAGGTACTATAGCTTTTGACAGTCATAATAACTTATACTATTATATTATATGTGGTAAAATACCACAACAACAACTTTCTTCCAAATTTTGAAAAATGACCATTTTGATTTTTCAAAATTTGGAATAACATTTTTCTTCTATGTAATATTATTGTTTTAGAACTCTTTTCACGCTTGCAGTAAATTGGTTATCGTTAAATATCGTTTCTGGTTGTACGAAATATGCATACTTTAAAATTTCTATTGTTATGCTCTGTGATAAATTAAACTGAAACAAGTAGGTACTAACACAAATGTAATACTTTTCATTTATAAAAATAATAAAGCATGAACAATGGAATCAATGTCAAAGATAAATAAGTAATTTTGTATAAGTAATAATAATTATTAATTTATTAATAAGGTGATAGTTATCATAAAGACATTGATAAATGTCCAATTCACGAAAAATAGCTTCATTTGTTTTGAACAATTAATTTACTATAAATATAGATTGTCCAACATTTATAAAAAGTACCCTTTAACATTCTTGAAAAAATATAATACCTACATTTTCTATATAGAAATCAAAGTATATTAAAAAAGAATTGGATGTGACTTAAAAATTGCCAACACAATCGTATATTTTAACGCGTTTAAAACGAAGTTAGTAAGACACTAATTAAATATTATGTCAAAGGTCGGCACTACAGAGTCATTGAAAGTTAAAAGGATAAAAGAAAAAACAATCTAAAGACCGGATGTATCCAAGGCCGATGCGACAAAGTATTTGAAAAGTGCGTGCACCACTGCATATTGCGAGCAATCTGCTCATGCTGAGGTGTGTAAGTTACCTTGCCTAACTTAGTATAAGAGTAAGTCGCGTTAGTCCCGACGCCGACGCCAGCGTTTTTATATTAAGACGATAATTTTGTGTATGGGTGTGATGGGTCTCTGAAACCTGGAACTCTGAACTATGTGTATAATTCTACCAAATATAAAGACTGAAAACTGAGGCTATGAAAAGGGTGATTTGAGGGTCAGGATTCATTAAAAACGTTACAATCTTCTCCTGACAATGCAGATCATTGTGCAAAAAAAAAAAAAAAAAAAAACGTGCCCTAATCTGTTCAGTGGTTGTGGTTTTGCAGTATTTTGGGCTGTGAGTATATGTAATATTGTAGCTTAAAAAGCCAGTGGGGGGGAGCCCTGGGGTCCAAGGGAAAAACACCTGTTTGTTGGTGAGTGCTTACACCATAACAGTAATGTACATGCAAGATTTGAAGGGTGTAGCTACAGAAGTTTTGGCTGTGTGTATATGTCTAAATATCATTACACCTAAAAAAGCTAGTGGAGCGGAGCCCTGAGACATGTTTGCAAAATTCTTTGTTGGTGCGTGCTTACACCATAGCAGTGCTGTACATGCAGTTTGGGATTTGCGTATATGACTTTGCAGCTTAAAAAAACCAGTGGGGTGGAGCCCTGAGGTCCGATGACATAATTTTTTGTTAGTGGGTGGTTTCACCATTATAGTAATGTTCATGCACAATTTAAAACTGTAGCTCCAATAGTTTGGTCTGTGTGTATTTACACAGCATTGCAACTTAAAAAGCCAGTGGAGCAAAGAACTGTGGTCCGAGGGCAAAATCATTTGTTAGTGGATGCTTACAAATCATAACTGTAATGTACATGAAAAAATTCAAGTTTGAATCTTTAGTAGGTTTGACTGTGAATATATTATAACATTTGCAACTTAAAAGCCAGTGGGGCGAAGCGCTAAGGTCCGAGGGCAAAATCCTTTCCTTTTCAGCGTCTAAGACCTTAAAGGAAGCTGTGTACAAATTTTCATTGCAATCCGTTCTGTGGTTCCTGAGATTTTGTCTTTGTATCTTGGAAAAGTATCTTACACCTCCCCCCTTACTTTTTTTACTATAGCAAATAGTTTAATCCGGCATACGGCAAGGTACTTTACTGACCAAGGCTATTTTTTGCTCAGTTATGAACATTTCAAAATCTGTCACGGGGGGGAAGGGGAGGGACCTGCCCCCAAAAAAGTTAGAAAAAACCTTTAAACACTTAAAGTACATTGCCATATGCCGGATCAAAGTAGTAAAAAAGTTAAGAGGGGTGTAAGTTACTTTTCAGCCATCCTGTACGTAGATGTTTACATTTAAGTTTTGCTTACACTTTTTGACAGTTGTTTTTACTAAGATACAGGTTAGTTTATGCAATGTAAGTTTACTTTTATTCTGATTACTTTAATGGCTTATCTATTTTTAATTCCGCAAGCGAAACGGTCCCCGAAACTAACACTACAAAGCATACTTCTGTAAAACTTAAAATCCGGAAACATACGGAACTAATCAACAACCAACAAAGATAAGTAGAGTGGAGAAAGGCTGCGCCATACCGGTGACACGTCACAATTGGGTTCATCCTGAAGTTTCCCGATAATTAATCAGCAATTCAATGTACACCGTTTTAAAGGTGAGATTACGGTCTAAAACCTTTGTCTCTAACATTTTTCTGTTATACAACTTCGGTAAGAATTACAGGCAGTTCTTTTTTTAAATAATACAGGTAAATTCAACATTTTGTATTTTACATTCAATTCCTTCGAAATTTAATTCCAGTGAAATATGATATCATACTATTTTATGGTATACTTTAAATTGAAAATTTAAAATATATTGAAGTGATAACTTTTATAGTTTCATAGTTGTGGCTGGTTTCCTGAAAGTCTGCTACTTGATGTTTAAGGGGTGGTGGGGGGAAAGCGCAAGGGGGAAAATTGGGGACTTTTGGAAAATTACACATCTAACGATATATAATCAACTGGTAAAAATTAAGCTTTTCTGGAATTACTTTCGATAAACAGCGTATTTGGGCCTTCGTTGACAGCTATTTGGATGTTGCTCTTTGTGGATGTTGTTCGACTGTACTGCTTGTAAACTAAGATGTTCCTTCTATTGCAAAGCGGTTTAAAAAAATCTTGGAATTGTGAGTTACATCTTGTGGTATTTAATAACAATTTTGTTTTCATATTAAATTATGTATAAAGGCATAGTTAAAGAGTAACTACTAATGTTGTCAACAAGAGTAGAAGGGTGTAACAAATTGTTCAAATTCTTGGTTTAAGTTCAATGTTTTTTACATTTGAAGAATGACAAGGGTAAGTATTGTTATTTGAAAGGCGTGTATTGGAGCACCTCGATCCTTCCTCCTGACTCACTTACCCAGCCTCGGACTGCGGCCTCGTTCCCCTCTCCAATCATGGTCGATTGTCCGTGAGTATCAGGAGCAGGCCCGCCGAGGGGGGGGGGGGGGGCGAAGGGGGAAAATTCCCCGGGCCCGGGCTCAAAGGGGACCCGAGCAGCCCGGGAGTAAAAAAAAATAAATGTTCGAAAATATTCACTAGGAATAAATTACGCACTTCTGTACAATAAAAAGATTCCTTTCCCGTATAGTTTCACCTCACCTTCACCGAGTGCCTTAAATAAACTTGCAACTTTTTATGCATTGTAAAATTATTCGTGAATATTTGATTTTTTTATTGCATATTCGTGCATTATATTTGGCTAAAAATATAGTGAAAACCCCGTTTTAATAGGTTAATAATTTCAAAAATACCCCCGGAACCCCCGCTTGTGGGGGTATTCCATACCCATAAGCCCCCCCCCCCCCCCCCCCGCACGACTTTTACCCGACAATGTAGGGGGCCCGAGAAATACTTTTTCCCCTGGACCCGCCGTTGCTCTCGGCGGCCCTGATCAGGAGGGCTTGATGCGAATGACAAACAACTATAAGCCTCTTTGCTCATGGTAATTTAGTGTTTTTGCTAGCTACTTCAAGTGATAAATTTTGAAGGCAGGCCCTTTTTAGCGGTGTTTTTGGGTGACTACATGTAAAAAAAGTATTTGTATACAATTTATAATATTTGTGTTATATGTGTTATTATTAGGCTTCTTAATCTTTGCTTTATAAGGGCAGCATAACACATATTTCTTGTTTATAAGAATAAATTACCTAACTCATATAAGCTACAATATTGTGATTCTTGGGTTGGCTGACTCCATTTCACAAGTGGGAATTGAATTAGAGTATTAGGATATATACTCCATTAGAAAGTCACATTAAATATATCCTCACAATTTCTCTCTCTCATATCCTCACAATTCCACTCTCTTATATCCTCACAATTCTACTCTCTTATATCCTCACAATTCCACTCTCTTATATCCTCACAATTCCTCTCTCTTATATCCCCACAAAAATATTTCTCACCTCCCCACAAAAGTTCTCTCTTATGCGACCGTTATATCGCTATAATGGACCAAAAAGCTATAAAACCGCTAAAATAAAAACTAAAAATTTTGGAGAGAGAACCAAAAATTATGATAGCCGATTTTTTTCGTAACAAAATCCTGTTTTTAATTTTTCTCTATCTTCAGAGATAACGTAGTTCCCACAATTGACCATAGGAACCACTCTCCCCACAATGGGCCAGGCGCTAGAGAGAGAGAGAGAGAGAGAGAGAGAGAGAGAGAGAGAGAGAGAGAGATGATACTGTTGGAATCTTATTCAACTACAGGCGTCATCGAGCGGTAACTATTTGAACTCCTAACCAAAACAAATATTAGAAATGCTAAAGAACCCGAGTTTGATACTAAAATATTTAATTTAAAAATACTTCCCAACATTTTCGACGCCCATTTCCTATATCAAAGTGAAGTAAAACTAATTTATCTATCCAGGAAAATTATAATATTGACCCGATTCGGAGTTAGTAATGAAATATTTACGTTTAGAAGTTCGGAATCTATTGCCTAAAATATATCAAAATTAAAGCGGAAATCGATAGGAAAATTACAAATACAAAGAAACTGAATCTTATATGGAAAAATAAATATGGCCTATAGTAAGAGCAAACCATTTTACGTATAAAAAGTCTTTGGCGAAAGTCTGGAATATGTACCATTGAGCCAGGATAAATATAAAACCCCGACTATAACAGTTACAAAGGAATCCAAGGCAAGACATTTTTTATCGCGGCGACGCCCACGAAAGACAAGCGAACTTGTGATTGAACCACGTATTGGCACTAAATATGAAGTATAAATTTTTATAAGTTTCCTAAATTTGTAGATGTAAAAACTAGATTGGAAATGTCGACTGTAATATGGAGTTCTTTAAGTGTTTTATTTCTTAAATTTTATTTTATAATATTTGTAAAACATCCTTTAGTACTTTACTTCTCAGAGAAAATTAATTCTGAAGAAAAAGACAAATTTTAAGCTCATTCCTCTTTACTGTTCCCCAACATACACACTTACAAATTCCAGAAGATCAAGTCGGCGATATCAGAATTTCCAGAATTAAGGTGGAGTAGCCTAAAATTGGCATTCTTGTAAAATCCACAGACATGAAAAGTACACCATTTGGTCAGTGCAGTTTTAAAAATCAAAATGAACCCTTTAACAAGTGAAATTCCATCTGCAATTATCCAGAAGAGTATATAAATAAGAAGTCCAACATTTATGAGATACAATATCTATTGTTTCTGGTTAAATGGTAAAGAAGAACAGCCTTACATATTGGTGAGAACTTTCCAACTTTTAATAGACTTAAGTTACGTTCTTATTATAATTGTGAACACTTACAAACTGTTAAATAGAAGAAAAAGGGTTTCAACGAACATTATCTCAATAACAATCATAACCTTTTGTGAATAGACTTTGAACTTTATGTTTCCTATATCATTCAATTCATATAAATAATTATACCCCTAATTATTTCATGTTTAGTTAATTAAGCTTTGTTTTTCGATATCTATTACAATATTTCCTTTGTTATTATTTTTTGATGTACGGTAATATTAATTTGGGAAAAGTCGGCACTAACCTCCCGAGTTTAAGTTCTCTGTGTTTCTACTAATACAGGGTGAGTTTCTACTGACACCATTAACTTCACCAGTGTGTTCTACTCACTAAATGGAATAAAATAGTTTATATGGACCCATATCCGATTCTCAACCGTTTGGCTGTAGTCGCGTATTTTGTGTTTTTTC
>JAGFPH010000186.1:186166-221352 GCA_018207615.1 Philaenus spumarius | reverse complement strand
ACACACTGGCGAAGTTAATGGTGTCAGTAGAAACTCACCCTGTATATGCCGATAATAATAGCCTAGTAAAAATAAGTGAACTATTGAATGTATCCATTATAATCAAAACATTCGTGACATAATTTTTCAATTTACTTTGGCTATTTTATGTAATTCTCTATTTGTGATTTGAATTAATTTTGTATTGTGAAACTTGAATATGAACATTAGTAAATATCACATGTTAAATTTATCATGAACTGAAAGAATGATACCACCAATTATTGTAGCAAGAAAACCCTGTTTAGTATCTCTTAATTAAACGAAACAAAGTTGTTTATTCTTAATTTTTATTTGTCTTGAAGTTATTAATTTTTGTAAGTCTGGCAAAATAAGTATATTTTGTATTCTGTGATTAAAAGAAGGAAATAATATTTAACATTAAATTAAATCGAAAATATTAAAATAAAATTATAACTTTTGTGCTGTATTACATAGCATAGATAGAATCAGTGGCGTACCAAGGTCTTGTGGCACCCGGGGCGGGATATTATTTTGTCACCCCCTCAGAAATGAATTGTGAGTATATTTTCCAGTGAAAATATAGTCCAAATTTCTCCCACGAAATAAAATGAAAATTAAGAACTTGTCACTGTTAAGACACGATGTTAAGGTGTTATTTAATTCATAAATAAATTGCATATTTCAGTTGATTGATTTTAATTTTTTAATAAACTAAAAATTACCTGGCTATACAGTTCTTGTGCACTGCTGCTGTTTGAACAAGATAGGTGGATAAAAAAAGGAACATAATTTTTATATACAGGTTTAATATACTGCAAACAAATTAATTTTCTTGTAAATATTTTTATTTGATTTTTAATAGTGTAGTAAACATAACTTAATTCTAAAAAGTAAATTGTCAAGCCCTCTTGAAGGAAAGTGTTAATTTTGTTTATCTAAAACCACCAAATCAAACTCTGTTGACTAACATAATACAATCAATAATATTAACATTTTTTAAGTTAGTAATTTTATCACATAAAATTTTTATTTTATTACATTTTTTACAAACACTATTAGACTAATCCTATAAAGAAAAGAACAAAGATTAAATAAAAACAAACACGGCCTTTTAATAGGGACTTTGGTAAAATCACAACTTGTTCTCTAGTTGCAGTACAGTAGGCCCAAGCCAGCTGCGAGGGGTTTCTGAGCAGGCGGGTGGGTTGGGGGCGAGGCGAGGATACATTTCTAAAAACATCCACCACGCCGGAGTGCGACCAAATTTTGTAATGTTTTTACTGTACCAGGTTTTTCGTAAAAAAATTGTAAAATAGGAGTACCATATATAAAGTTAATACGTTTCTAAAATACTTATTATTTGGCTGCAAACTAAACAAGCTGCCAGAAAATTATCATACATCCTTTATGCAAGTGCAATTCACTTATTTTACATCGCAGTTTTATTACAAGTTCTAATTGTCATTAAAGTTTAAATACAATACAAAAATTTAAGTTTAAATCATTTCCTTTCCAAAGTTTTTTGTTTTATTGCGATTAGATGATTTTTAGTGGGTGAAATATGCAATCAGTTGTCAATTGAGCAGTCAAACCGGCTTTCGTTAAAAAATATTAATTTATAAAATTTTATAGTATACAAAAGTTAAAAAATATTTTTGAAATATAACCTCATAACTTTTTTCCTAGGAACAAACAGCACATGGTTTCCATACCCAAAAAGTTTCTTTATATTATAGGCTACAAAATATTAAAAACATTATTCAAATTGGTAAAAAAAGTTATTCAAAATCAAAAAATCCTCAAAAAACTAAAAAGAAAATCTTTAGTTTAAAAATACATAAAAGTACGGAGAAAATGTTGACCCTCCCCAATCATTCTTTTTAGTTGTACTAAACAGTATAAAAATAAATTTAAAAAGATAAATCTTAAAAATGCAGAAAAAGTTTTTTTTTTGTGGTGGATCGCCTTAATAAGTTAACACAATAATTATCATACTTAAGTTTAGTGCATACCTCAATGATACCGCTCGTTTAATTTCGGCATTCAAAGGTTGTTTGACTCGATTAGTAGGGTTGGTGGGTAAGTCATCTTTTATAACATTAACCAAAAAGAAAAATTGGTCTTTCGACACACGAAAGTAGCGCTTAAATTTCGTTTCATTGTCTACCACATGTTTACGAACGAGTATGTTGTAAGCTCCTTCACTGTCCCGATTCTTATAAATATCACTCTTATCACTATGAGTTGGCACTAATAAAGACAAAAGATCGACCACATATCATCAATATCATCATAAAGCATGAAAGCCAAGAGGGCTTTCCTCTTCCTATCCATACTCGTCACTAGTTTGGACACAAATGAATTTCTGCAAAGTTATTTACGCAGTCAGAGGAACCACCATTCCGGATTTTACGAGGCGGATTCTCGGCAACAGAAAATTTTGCACCGCATGCTGTAAGTTCCAGGATCTGGATCTGCTTCCTCTGAATTCATGATGTCAATTTCCTCAAAATTTCCGCCATTTTCATCACTATCACTATCAGAATCATCTTTGACGTTCATTTTCAAGATCTTCATAACCATCATTATCACTTTCACATTCTTCATCCTGTATCTTTCCTAAATTCGTGCAATTAGTGGATTCACAGGTATCGCAAACGGATGAGCACTTCAGCCCGGATTTTCTACAAGTACAAGACGATCTATTACACCCAGTTGTACAGTTGCAGAATAACATTTCTTTAGGCGCAGGTGCTTTTAACATTTTGACTGGGGCCAATATATCATGCCCCAATTATCTGCCGGCAGATCATTAGACATCCATATCTGAACTTGAAGATAAACTCGATAAAAATGCTGGGCAGCTGCATCATCAGTCAGCGGGAGATTTTCCAATTTAAGAGGGGGCAGGACTCAATTGTAAAACAGCTTTTTAGTTTCCAAAGTGAACACTAGGGTAGCTCTACAAGTTTGTCCGTATCACTACTTGGAGCGCTGCCTGCACAAACTGAGTTATACAAATACCTGCTCCCAACTGACAGGGAGGGGGAGAGTCCGAGAGAGAGCTGAAAAAATAAAGTGAATTATACTGTTATTCGCATTCACAATCACAAGCTAGACTCTCTGGCCTTTAGCCGTAATAGAAAATGATGAGAGGGCGATAATGCTTACAAAATGTAGGTCAACCCGTAAGTATAAGAATCGCGTTGACATTATTAGTAGCCTACCACTCATAAGTAAATATTGAAATCTTGAGTTCTCTAATGGTACATTACTTTTAAATATTATATTTAAACAGAAATTCAATATTTTTTCAATTCATTACTGATGATTTTAAAAAGTTGTCCAGCTTGGTTTTTTATATTGCAACATGGTTTGCTTATGATTTAATAGATTATAATATTTACTGTCACAAAGTGTTTGAAACTGTAAAAATTAAAAATAGATTATTTTTACCGATGTTGCTTGTTTCAAACACGAATAGTGTAGCCTAAAGATAACAAACATTTTGCCATGCCAATAAGTCTTGTTTACTTCAGTAAAACATATTGTACAAATATAAATTCAAATAGTAATAGCAATGTTTTAGCAATATTTCTTCAATACCTACAGCTACAGCTTTCAAAGTTTGTGTGTACCAAAGTCATATTATTTGTCATTTTTCAGGTGACTAAAATTCCAAAAACCCTTAGACCCTTACAGAACTAATATCAGAAGTAATATAATATATTATATTTGTTTCCTTATCATGTTTCATATTATTACATTTAAGATGCATTTTATTTATTTTGTGTTTCTTCGAAATTGTAAGGCGTGCTGACTTTGGATGGGGTATAATTTAAACACGTCAAATCCATCCATTACTGTCAAAGGTTCCAAACAAATGGAACAGGTAAAATTGGAAGGGATTTGGATAAAGCTATGTCACACAAAACCACTTGACTTGTCACGCCTACTTGACACAAAAACTACTCACTGCAAACTATGATAACTGGTCCCGCAATCAAAAAATATATCATTTGTATGGAAGAAAAAACGAATTCAAAAGTTGTTCTTTTTCATACAATATTGGGTTTTTAATAACTTTCACACAAAACTTTCTAGTAATTAATTTGAATAGCATAAAGTAATAATAAGACCTAAATCATCTTAAACATCGGTTTACATTAAACAATTAATTCTTTATGTGTAAAATAATTATGTTTTATTGAACACACCAAAGTAGTGTTCTTCAATTATTTAAAAAATCAAAAAGTAAATAGGCACTCTTTATGGTTACATCATGCTTATTGCCAACATGAATAGTTTTTTCAAGCAATTGATTTGAATAAAATTATAAAATTGAAGTAATAATAAGACTACAATTTAAAAAATAATAAGACTACAATAATACAGCAATAAGACAAGTAAATAATAACATGACTACAATCTATATATTAATAGGCAAGCACAAAACTTGTCGTCCTTTTTTCTCAGCTTGTGTGCATCGTAGGAGAAATTTGCGCATACCGTTAGAAAGGTAGTGTCCTGTAGATGAGCAGAATCCCATTATAATTTACATCGGTCCTCAGGGATACGCCCCAGTGGCCCTCAAAGTTTCAATGTTAATCTTATGGAAGGTCAATCTTAAGGAAGAAGAAGAAAGATTTCTTTTGATTTTATCAGGGGCACAAAAACAGCTGTTCGTATGAAAAGCTTAAAACAGCTGATTTTGATCAATAGCTGATTTTGATCAACAACTGATTTGGATCAAAAACTGAATATAATTTTAGGTTAGGTAAATCAAGCAATAGCAAAGCATTGCCGGGTCCACTAGTAATAATAATACTACAATAAGACTAAAATTTTAATATTCTTGTATACAGGTTATGCTCAATTTATTACTATATTATTAATAATTAATTACATTTAATTTCTGTCATATTATACAATCTTGCTATCGCATATAATTTATTGTACTATTATTTCCATATTTAATTAGATAAATTTAACTGGATATAATAAACTGTCGAAATATTTTGAAACAAAATATATATATAGGCCTATATAAGCTTTTTATGTGTTTGACAAAAAGTGTTAGTTCTTCAGTAGTCAAATATATTTCCTTGCCTCAGACGGATGTGACCTTTTTCCGGTAACCATGTTATATTCTCAGAATCCGACTATTTGCACTGTATGATATGCCGCCGCTCCAGCCCTTCAGGCTTTGTTTTGACTGTTAGCCTTTATTCACAAATCCATGAGTGTCCAGTCTGTCAATATTCTTACAGATGAAGCACATTCTTAGACAGAAATACTCAAGTGTTCACGTCCTTGGGAAATCATCTTATACGACTACAATTTTAAATACTATTCAAATGCAAATGGTTTGTTCATCGTAGATTGCCAATGTTAACTAACCTCATGGCAATGAACTAAAAAATCCAAATTTTTATTATTTATACATTATTATTAAGGTCACTTTTAAACTAATAACATTTATAATTAATTTTTGTAACGTATAATTATAACATCTTCGAACACTATTAAAATTAAATTAATTTAACTATTAATTGGTGTTCAGTGAGTACTGTGAAGAATTTAAACAATATTAAAACACTTAGTCTCCTAGCACAAGGTCAATAAAATAAGCAGGCTGTTTTCTGTTTGTATAATGGGATTAGCAGTATGACTCACTCACTGGGCCGCATCACCGCGCGCCGGCCGTGTCCCCAACTTTGAGCAGACACAATAGACCCAAGACTCAAGTCTGGCTGTAACCACCTTCCTGGCACATCACAACGTGGCTCTTCATGACCAACTTTCCCCTATTTATTTGCAATTTATATTTATAATAAATCTTTATTGGTTGACATATTTTAAATACATTTTACGTTAAACAGATCAAAATATAAAAGGTAAAAACATAACAAAAAAGTTTTTTAAATGTTTAAATAAATAAATGATTTTTTTATTTACTAATGTAAAGATAAATGACTAAAACTAGAAGTACACATCGATTATAAAAGTACAAAAGTATATAATACATGACAATAGTAAATTAACAAAAAGTAAAATTAATGAAACGTAAAAGAATTTTTTAATATATTTTTACTTTTTTTTATTTACTAATGTAAAGATAAATGACTAAAACTAGAAGTACACATCGACTATAAAAGTACAAAAGTATATAATACATGACAATAGTAAATTAACGAAAGTAAAATTAATGGAACCAAATATTTTAAAAATATATTTTACATTTTATTTACTAATGTAAAGGTAAATGACTAAAACTAGAAGTACACATAGATTATAAAAGTACAAAAGTATATAATACACGACAATAGTAAATTAACAAAAGTAAAATTAATGAAACGTAAAAGAATTTTTTAATATATTTTTATTTTTTAGTTTTGCGGATGAGTCATAATAGTGGCTTGCAGCTAGGGCAATCACCTTCAGTCTCACGAAGACTGAAAAATACGCTTTTAGGTGGTTTCAATAATATCAAGTAGACGTACTTTCAATTTTCAGACATACCTCTTAGTTAGTAATTCCTACAAAAAACTATTATTAAATTTACAATTTTAGTTTATTTGATTTTTTATAGCCAATCACTGTACGAATTCAATGATCTTATTCCTAAATATGTTATACTAGCTGTTACCCACGACTTTTATTCAAGGGTCGTATTGAGTAACTAAACCACACACTTTTGATATAAATAAGAATGATACCGGTATTGTAAGAAGTTTGCAATCTTCCTTGCCGGTGAGCGACGCTAGTGAAACCTGGCGGAGCATCGATGAACTACTATGGCTGCCGATCCACTTAATTTGTAAACTCTAATTGCAGAGGTATTTTGAAACGACGAAATAAAATACTTCTATTGAATATAACTGAAATATTAGACTACAATTTTAACATCACAATACTAAAGTTGATGTAGGTTTAAATGTAAAACATACTTATTTTAAAATACAATTTTTACAACAGAATTAGTTTTGCTAGAAAAACGTCGAAGTCTTATGGAGAAATAGATATTGATTTTCTTAAAATAAAACTGTAAAACAAAGCTTTCCGTAAACAATTTTTTATAGGCTGATACGTAGGATAGTAACAAATTATTTGTCTGTTACGATTTTTTACTGAACGTGCTGGTTCTCAGTGAGAAAAATACAAATGGTATCCTCAGAAACAATCACTGCCGTTAAATTTTTGATAGAAAGAGTAGTTCTAACTATTAATAAATCTGCGTCATCTTCTACCTGTTTCACATCAAAATTCTTATTGATAAAATATTTTTCACCAATTCTATCGTGATAATATCAAGTATTAATTTTGTTAATCCAGAAACACGATAGTATGTTGTGATAAAAAATATACTTAAAATATTGGATTTTCAAATGCTTTGGACAGAATATATCTGAGCAATGCGTCTCAAAATGAAAACAAACACGTGTACTTATTAGTAGCTGAGGTGTTAACGAAGAGATTCATATATATATATATATATATTGATGGTATATTCTCTGGGGAGCTCGAATAGGTGATATGAAACGGTGAGCGCGCTCGGTACGCATCGAAATTCGGTGGTCGCGGAGACATGCAAACTTTGCAAATTCTTCTTGACGATAAAGAAGCATTTTGATTAAAAAACCATAATTACATTTTCTATTGCAAATTTTCTCAACTTTTCTGCAGAAGTTTTTGTTTTTTCATATAATGAAAAATAAAAATAATATTGACCAAAAACCAAATTAAAAAAAAAATTTTGTTGACTTTTTTGACCTCTCTAGATGTAAAGTTTTTTTTTTTTAACTGTTACCTTAAATATTACAAATCCACAGACTTTGCTCAGGCCCGATTTTTTTCTCGGGTCAAGGTATTTTAATGACTGGGCTAAAGTTCATTTCTACTGCCCTTTAAATAGATCTTTAGACTTCTCATCTTCACTCGCGACACAGGTACGCTGGATACTGTGTGAGTAGACACGGCAACTCACAGCTGATCACCCCTCCACACCGCACCCTCACCATACCCCACTCCACTCCGCCATTCCCACATGTCAGACATACACACAGTACACCAGCACGACACCCTGTACGCTGCACTCTCTGCTACAAATAATAGGCTAGACACAGTCACATTTCACATTTTCACTGCAAGTAGCGATTACTTTTCACTTTGACAGATCACCTCAAATTTGATTTATATTTTTTTTAACACTACCAGCTTTTGGTGGTGTTTTTCTTTCTGCCACAATGACACCTCCCTAAGGGCTAAGGCTCGTGGCACCGGGGGCGGCCCCCCCGCACCCACCTTGGTACGCTACTGGATAGAATCAATTAGAATGGCGTGTAGGGAGGGTAGTGCGAGAGAGACGGAGTACCTATCCCGCCACATTTCCCCTACCAAGGCTAAGCAGCGCGGCGTACAGTCAAGTTTATAGACGGTGGCTTTATACACACCACATATACAACACAGCCACGTACGTCTGACACTGCAGATTTGACACTGACTGTACTTTTCTACTATTTGACTGAGATGAAGTTGGTGGAGGCGGGCTTTCTTGCGCATGCGCAGCCCGCTCGCCACTCTAAATGCGTTGTACTATACCAGAAGTAGTGGTTTTCTGTATTGCTTTTTGAGCGCCTAAAAGAATTTCCAGTCCGCTAACCTTAAAATAAGCAACAATAAATAAGATTTATTTATAAATGTAGTTAAATCAATCAAGTTATGTTATTTTATTGTGAAAAGTCTTTTTTATGTGTATTTTTGCATTGTATACAAATATTGTTTATTACGCATACTAAAATTGCTTCCTCAAATACTCATGATAAGGTTTTAAAATATAAAACTGTTAAGCGTAAGCCTAAACAATATGATACTACTCCACGATTTAATTATTTACTAATTTTGTAGCATATGTGACCCATCTTACTAAAAGAATTCTATTTAGACCGTATTTGTCACGATCTGTTGGGTAGTTTATTTTAACCTGATTATGCTATAATTTTTCACTTATCATTTTATTATATTATATTATGTTAAAACCAATTCTCACTTTATTCCAGTTATCCACTCTGTGCTCATGCTCACTTCCGTTTCAGCTATTATCTCCCACATACATCCAGTCTCTTAATCTCATTAACTTTTCTTCCATTGCTAAAACTATTTTTTTCTTTTTCTGCTATGTTTGTACTGCAGTTAAAGCAATACATAAACTTAAAATTCTTCTATTAAACATGATACCATATTATGTAATGAAAACAACTTTACTACATAGTCTAGCTTCACTTTCACAACAAAAACAAGATGGAAGACACTCGCAGAACACATTAACAAAAATAGCGGATAGAACCAATTTGACTTATTCACAACTCATTAAGTTAGTGCATTACTACACTAACGGACAAACAATATCGACTGGTTTTTTCGTAATTATTACAGCTGTTCCATTATTACAATGGTCGTTTTTTTAAAGTAAGAATTGTTTTTAATAGAATGAACATAAATTTTATAGGAAATGAAAAGAAACATTATTTTTGTATTCTTTATAGTCATTAAGATTAAATACTGGTTAAGTCGTGGCACTAGCTTTTGGATACCGTCAAAGAACTCTGCCCAAGCTTTTGTCCATTTAACAAGTCAATAACAGTTTCAACGCGTCATCATTATCCAACTCCCTTTCCACCAAAAAATATCTTAAGTTTTAGAATAAGATTAAACTGAGGGTGCTAAATCAGGACTGTAGGATGGATGGTCCATAATTATTCCCAGTGGATGGACCAGTTGAGTTGTTGCCCTTTCCGCAACATGAGGTCGACCATTGACTTGTTGCAGAATTATGCCACCTGAGAGTAGTCTCCGCTGGTGGTTTTGAACGGCACTCCTAGGCTTTAACAAGCTTTGTAATGACTCTCAATGTTTATTGTCATTCCTCTTGGCAGGAAGTCTATCAAAAGAATGCTTTTCTGGTCCTATGATTTATCGTGTTGATGGTTGTTGTTTGAGTTTTTGTGGTTTTTTCGGAGAATATGAATGATGACACTCTTTGGATTGTTTAGTCTCTGGCATATAGTAAGCAATACAAGTTTCATTACCGGTCAAAATGTGACTCATCACCATCTTTGTCTTTGTCATAGAACTCCAAAAATGTCAAAGAATGAGCCATATGCTTTGTTTTGGGTTATTTCGTAAGTTTGATCTAACTAAACCATTTCATAAGTTACTGATCTTGAAACTTGGGGAAAGTTTGATTAAGCTCGTCAGTAATGAAGCGCCTGATTTAACCAAACTTCTCATCAACTTTTTGTGTCAACTCTTTACTGCTGATAGTAGGCCAATCAGATCGACCCTCATCATGAACATTTGTCTTCCTTTATTGAACAATTTTTTACATATGCACATTTTCATCAATTAATTACAACCTTCCCCATTCATTTCAACAATTTGTCGAACAATTTCGGCAGGAAGTATGTTTTTTGAGTTTAAAACCAAATGATGGTACGCACAGTTGGCAGGATTATTAATTAACATGGCGGAAATAACCAACACAGACAAAGAGTTGAAACCTACTGGCAGAGTTATGGGGGGCCTGCCAAGAGTGGCTGATCTTGAATTGGCGTTACCTGACATCTTTCGCGAACACAATGTGCAATTGGTTCTTACAAAATAACCCTCGTATCATTATTTTTTTAACTTGTGGTTGGCCTTTTGGATAAAAAAAAAGGTTTGGCCATCAAACCAGGTTGCTCTGTAGTTACAATTAATTTTATACACTGTTTAAAATACTTATCAAATTGATTTAGAAGCACTTTTGTAACACACACACACATTAGGAAATTTTATGAAATAGAATGTAAAAAGTTAGATTGAGTTTAACAAGACATTAAGATTTTTAATTGAGTTTTCGTTATTTTTCCAGCCATGATGATGAAGATGAGGAACATGAAGAAGGTTATGTTGAATGCCGACGTTATTATTTGACTGTTACCACTCTTCCTTCTTTACATAACTGCAAGGATTGTCGTATGGTTGCTGCATCTTTTGATGAAGAAGGTAATTTCAGATGAATTTTATTTCAGTTTCATTTAATTTTTACTTTCTCACTATACTATAGTATAGAGAAAGTATAGTGATCGCAAAAAAATCGATGTTGAGATTTTTGTCGAAATATCCGTTTTGGGACCCCCTGAGATAAAAAAAGTGTTTTTTACAAAATGTCTGTCTGTCTGTATGTATTCAAAGCTAGAGAGAAATCTATTCTATCGATTTCGAACAAATTTGCACCAAACATGTCAATTAGGCCTGTATAGATGCACGAAAAATAATTTTAAAAAATTTTGAAAAACAACCCCCTTTTTGGCCAAAAAAACCCCAAAAAATCAGTTATTATAGTTTTATAAAAAAATGGCTCTAACGATTTTGATAAAATTTGGCTTATTTGTAACTCTTAATGTACCCTATCATATGCAAAAAACCGCATCTTTCTAAAATTTCTTGTTTAATAATGAGCCACAGTGAATCTGTTTACTAATTAAAATATGTTTGTGAGAAAGTATATGCCAGTTCATGGTACCGTTTATTTTAAATAATATGTTTGACAAATTTGACATTTGTATTAGTCAAGTTAAATACCAATAATACTAACAAGAAGAACGGTAAGAACAATTAACGTTCAAATAATTTGGAATACAAATACCAAACTCAATGAGTAATTTAATAAACCGTACCAGATAACTGCCACATACTTTCTCCCAGTTGAAACTTTATACCTTCCCAAGAGTAGGATAGGAGGTGGCAATTTAGAATTGCAAAAGTAGGACTTACCATGGAAAATATTAGATGCATGTAACACCCATATCCATATTATATTATTATATTATAATAATATTATTATTATTATTAAAACTATTCTATCGATTTCGAACAAATTTGCACCAAATATGTCAATTAGGTAGGCCTGTATAGATGCACGAAAAAAAGTTTTGAACATTTTTGAATAATCAGTTATTTTTATTATTATTACCTAAAAGAGAATTTTTTAGAAAGATGCGTTTTTTGTATATGGTAGGGTACATTAACCCTATAAGCGTCAGACAACGAGAATTCTCGTCGATTGCGTTTGGCTACATACCGGCATCCGAGTGTCAGGCAACGAGAATACTCTTTGATGCGTTTAAATCAAAATTGGTGCATCAAAAATAATAGTAAGTATGTCATATTATATATCATTGTACTCAGGACATTCTGACGATTAATTTGGTATATTGTTTATTACACTATGACTTATAAATATTTCGCAATAAATACACTAAAGTTCAAAACATGACAAAAGCGTTAGTCTGTCTCGTGACAGCAAAAAATAGACGGAGTATTTCTCTTATTTTATCATAGACTAATTATTGTCTGACAAACAAGTTAGTTGTGTCATTGCATAGATCGAGACCTGATCTTTCCAGTCATATTTTTTTAGAATCAGGTCTAGTTATTTGGTTGAGATATGGATTTTTATATCTATCTATGTTTTGAGAATATAAAACAGGCATTGGGTTTTTGATGACTATCTATGACTAATATTGGTGAACCGTTTATCTATTGTACACCATTTTCTTCGTAGAAAAATTTCCTACAAAGACATATAAGTTTGACAGCTCATGGTAGAAATTATTTGTGGATACTTCCGCTTTGAAAATGACTTTTTCCCTCACGTTTTAGTTCTCACCTCATGAAATAAAAATAGTAATGTACTTAATTATATTGCAATTACAAGTAGTTGCAATATAATTAAATATAGGCCTAGGACTAAGTATTTTGTTTGCAAAAAGAAGCCATAGCCTATTCTAAACAGCGATTTTTATTTCAGGAATATAAAGCAATTTTATAAATGCTTGTGTGTAATAAACAGTGATAAACAATTTTTTTGTGCATTATATAAAACTATTTTGTGATTTACTAAAAAACATTGGCTTATTTGATAAC
Source organism: Philaenus spumarius (assembly GCA_018207615.1). NCBI lineage: Eukaryota > Metazoa > Arthropoda > Insecta > Hemiptera > Aphrophoridae > Philaenus > Philaenus spumarius. The sequence goes on along the minus strand of JAGFPH010000186.1, from coordinate 208,380 downwards.
AATTCATTTTTCAAAATTCAAATAGCCTAAGATAGAATAAACTTTCTAAAACTTATAAAAGCTAAATTTTATAAAATGGATAAATCTAACTTTGGAAATAACAGTGAAGACCTATGGAACCTCCTCTAGAAGATGACCTAAGCCTAGGCATAGTGTGCAACTCATCTGATGAAGATATGCCTAACCTAACCTTACCATACACTTCATCAACACCACTCCATCCTGGCCCCAATACTTCAGCTTCAATATCTGTATGCCTAAATGCCTTGGACATGTCTGATATTGAAAATATTGAAGCGTTTTCTTCGGATGAAGAAGAGTCGTTCGGAGATGATGAAGAAGATGACGGTGAGTCGGATATTGAAGATGTCCATTTTATAAATTTCTCCGGTGGCAGTGGGGAAGACTATTCACCAGGGGACGACGAAGCTAGTTCCAGTGATGACGAATGCCGTACGCAGAATATCAGAAGAAAAACTACGTTGTCTACTGTTGGACGACCTCGAGTACCTCGACAACATTACATTTCTTTCTCACCGCAGCTAGCAGCAGAATCTTCCCAGTCACCACCACCTTCTTCTCCACCTCCTCTTATTGATCCTATTGAATCCGTCTGGACGAGGATGTATCCCCCTGAGAGAACAAGGAATGTGGCATCAAAATTCAGGGTTAGAGATCCTGGGCCTCGACACACCGAAGGGTGTTCGAAGCCCTTAGATTTTTTCAGTCTTTTCATGAGCAATATAATTAGTTTGGAACCTGATGGTAAGGGAGACAAACAAATTTGCAAAACAACATTGACGCAATGAGTACAGCAGGGATGTTTTCCAACTCTTCTCGGATGTACAGTTGGGTCAATGTTACGGTTGAAGAGATGAAAATTTTTTTTTCGATAATCCTTAGCATGGGTCTTACAAAAAGAAAAAATTACAGGCAATATTGGTCAAATGTAGCATGTCTTTGCACACCTTTTTTTAGTAAAACAATGAGTTTACATAGATTTGAACAAATCATGGGTATGTTTCATGTGTCATCTCGCGTATCTCCACCGAAGGGTCAGGCAGAGTATGATCCTTGGGTGAAGGTGCATGAATTTATAAATCACATGAACTATGCCTTTAAAAAACACTCTATACCAAACCAAGAAGTATGTATTGATAAAAGTATGATTGGTATGAAAAACCATTGTGCGTTCATACAATTCATGGCTAATAAGAGACATGCTAGGTTTGGTATAAAAAAGTTTGAACTTTGTGATTCGGCCACAGGATATGTCATGCAATCGTCACTATACTCAGGTAAGGACTTTTTGGCAGCAGAAAGGGGCGCTCCTTTTACAAAAAAGTTGTACATGATTTAATGACGAAGGCTGGCTTATACCGAAAGCGTTACCACCTGTTTACTGACAATTTTTATACTAAAGTATCATTTGCAAATTTTTGTTAGTGCGCAAGACCTATCTTAAAGGCACCATTAGAAGGACAAGTAAATTCATTTCCAAATTAATAAAAGAGGCTAAATCTGAAGTTGGCAAAACTTTATATTTCAGGAAAGGTAAAGTGCTTATCGTGAAATATAAGGAGCGTGCAACGCGAAAGCCTAACATGCTAATCAGTACCGCCTAGCACGCTCAAGACCGAGAGGTGGTAAGTGCTATTGGTTCACGAAAAGTAAAACCGGTGGTAATTGCAGGCTACAACAAAAATATGGGGGGTGTAGATTGCAAAGATGTATATTCCACACAACTTGTTCTCGCCAAACTAAGCGATACTGGAAGAGAATCGTTTATAATTTTATCGACATGGCACTCCTAAATGCTTGTATCTTGTACAAATGCAAGTCTGTCAAGCCTATGAGCAGATTCGATTTCCTAGTTTCAATTATAAACGATCTTCTTGTAGTTCCCGTTGCAGTTGGACCTCAGGGTGATGAACTTACTTCTGTACCTCTCTCTCCTCCTAGCCATGTAATTCAGTTACTTCCTGGGACAAATAATAGAATCTGTGTTATTTGCAAGCGCAGGTCAACCTATTGGACCCAAGTTGTAAGGTTGGGATTTATAAGAAGTGTGCTCATACAGGTGAATTTGATCACAACATCCACTCTAAAGGCGTAAAAAAGAAAAGGAGCCGCTCTATTTCAACTGAAGCTAGAAAATAGAATTTTGTAAATTTGTTTCTTTTCAATAAAGTAATAAATAACTTTTAATTCATATTTTGATGCATCTTTGATTGAATGTAGGCCTATATCTAGGCCTATATGTAATTTCTTCAAAATAGCACAAACATTTTTCTCTAGCTTACGTTCGGAACAATCGTTAGCTAGAGTATTATATTTTTTAATATTCTATTAACGTAACAATGTTTCCTTTACTTTCCTAACAAGAAAATTGATAATAGTGTACACTTCACTTGAATAGGATACATTCTATAACCTTTTCAATATGTAGGCCTATATTGAATTTTAGCAAATTGCTCATTTTTAGAATTTTACCTCCGAAACAAGTTTTTTGTTAGGAAGTAAACACTTTTTTTATTGATTCATGTAAAGAACGGATTTATCTACTTGTAGTATATTTTGTATTTATAATTAAATAATTATTAGTAGTTTTCCAAAACCTTTACGTTTGAAAATTTGGTTTAAACATTTATTTATTTTACCTTTCGCAAGGCAAAAAAGTTACAGAAAAATTAAAAAATTTTTTAATCTATATAGCAATGTTTTCCATACTTTTCTAAACAAGAAAATATATAATAGTATACATTTTACTTGCATAGGCTACATTATATACAGGGTGATCAACTCAAGATGGCCACCATTGGGATCTTGGAAACTGTAAAAGTTACAACAGACTTTAAGTGGGGGACCTTCAATACTTTTTTCCTTGCATTAAAAATACAATATTAAAATTTCCAAAAAATCCGCCATTTTTCCAATATGGCGGCCAACTTATTTTTTTCAAATAGAAACCCCTATTGTTTCCTTTACCCAACCGTTTATGAGATACCAGGGCTCTATAACAAGAGCTAAACCGTTTCTTTGATCTCGGCACTGTGCTGCCAGTTTCACTCTGACGTCACTGTGCTGATAACTGCAAAGACTAGAGCAGCGGACTCCTTGTGCGCGCTGTCGTTTACTCGCTGTTGTAACTTGACGGAAAAGCTTCAGTAAAATAAAACTTTTTTTTTTATAAACTTAACCGCTTGCTTTAACAATAAAAAGAAAACACCAAGAATAAAAACGTCTTAAAATTGGATGTAAAATCCAAATCCGTTATAAGAAATAGCGGTTTCCATTAGAAATTTCAAAGTTGACCGCCATATTGGAAAATGGCGGCCATTTAAAAATATTTAACTATATATTTTTTAATGTCTCATAAAACAAGGAAAGGTTCCCCATTTAAAGTTTGCTGTAAAATTAATACTTTCTGAGATCCCAATTAAAAAAATCACATAAAATAGAAAATGTTTGAGAGGCTGTATCTAATAAACGGTTGGGTATAGGAAAAAATACAAAAGAGTAAAAATGTCTTAAATTTGTGTCCCCAATCGAAATTCAACATAAAAAATTTGTGTTTCCAGTTGAAAAAAATAAGTTGGCTGCCATATTGGGAAAATGGCGGAGTTTTTGGAAATTTTAATATTGTATTTTTAATGCAAGGGAAAAAGTAAAGAAGGTCCCCCACTTAAAGTTTGTTGTAACTTTTACAGTTTCCGAGATCCCAATGGTGGCCATCTTGATTTGATCACCCTGTAGAGTTTTCAATATGTATAGGTAATTTTATGCAAATTGCTCATTTTTGTTATTTTACCCCAAAGCATTGTTTTTTTTGTTTGTTAGAAAGTAATTTTTTTTTTAATTGTTTCGTGAGAAGAATGGTTTTTCTACACTCTGCATATTTTGGATTTATAACTAAACAATTTTTAGTATTTTTCCAAAACCTTTTATTTTGAAAATTTAATTTGGTTTCCAAATATATTTATTTTTTCCGTTCAAAGGCAAAACAAGTAGTTATATCAATTATTTTTTTAATATTGTATCTACATGTCAATGTTTTCCATACTTTCCTAAATAAGAAAATATATAATAGTATACACTTTACTTGAATAGGATACATTCTTCAATATGTATAGGTCATTTTTTGCAAATTGCTAATTTTTATTATTTTACCACAAAACATTGTTTTATTTTTTAGTAAGATTTTTTTAATTGTTTTATGTAAAGAAATTTTTTTTTACATTTTGTATGATATGGATTTATAATTTAATTTTGTTTTCTATTTTTCCAAGAGCCCTAGTTTTAAAACTTTTGTTTACCAATTAAGTTTTTTTTCCGTTCAAAATGCAAAATAAGTTAGAGAAAATTAAAAAAATATATTTTATCTACACAGCAATGTTCGCGATACTTTCCTGAACAATAAAATGTATAATATTGTACAATTTACATGAATAGGATACATTATATAGATGTTTAAGTGATAATGTGTTCAAGCTGTGAAAAAGTGCCTGACGCTTAGAGGTATATAGCAGTAATTGGCCTGACGCTTATAGGGTTAAGGGCTACAAATAAGCCAAATTTTATCAAAATCGTTAGAGCAGTTTTTGAGAAATTTTAATTTTTCTCATTTTTTGACCATTTTTGGGGTAAAACTCCTTAAAAATCAAAAATTTGAAAAAATTTAAAAAATGCCTAGAGATATTCCAGAACTACACCTACCTACATACCAAATTTCATCAAAATCGGCCCGTTGGTATGGTCTAAAGCTCTGTACACATCCTAACAGATACACGAACAGACATCACCAAAAACAACTTTTTGGGGTTCAGGGAACACCAAAACAAATAATTACACTAAAAATATTTTTGAGTTCAGGGAGCACCAACACAGATAATTCCACTAAAAATTCAAATTCAAAAATTTGGACAAAAACAATACTTTCTCCATATACTTACGTATAGGGGGGGGGGAGAAAGTAAAAATGGAAAACAATAACGTTTACAATAAATATATATATTTATATACAATGGAGCCCGCGGTTATCCGAGTCCCGGCTTAACCGAGGTAGTAAAACCAAAATAAAAAAAGTTCAGTTTGCGGTAGATGCATGCGTTAAAGTAACCGCACAAAGTGAAATCTGCATATAGCGCCAAATCTACTGTACTTATATTAGTCACATAATGTTTCGTCAAAAATGGTTCCGGTAAATAGAAAGCACAGTTTTTAATCATTATTAAATACAATACTGTACAATAATACAGTAATTCCTATGCTTTTCTAATCATCAATAGGATTAGGACTTTTTACGTTTTAAGGTATTTTGACCGGTACAAGTAATCTATTTGATCTATTATTCAAAAGAATAATAGATTTTCTAAATAAATAACACAATTAATTTATTTATAAGTAGTGAACTAAATAAACAATCAATTAAATGACTTGATTAACCAATAATATTTTTTTTTTTTCCGCTTACACACTTCCTCAGCAAGGGATATTTAATTAAATTAATCAGATAGTCGGATACACTTAGTAGTGTAGTAAGAGTTGCCAAACGTCTGTGATTATTGTTTATGCGGGTCAAAGTCACAAAATGGGACAATTTAAAAAAAAAATTAAATTAAAATTAAGTATTTGATTTTATATAAATAAATAGCATATTAGGTAAATAACATGTTCAGGAACCTTATCTCATATGTAGCTGAGCTAAATTCTATGAATTTCTATTTTTTTATGGACTTTTAGTGTACCGAAGCATTAATGGATACAAATTGGTCACGCTTGCTTAATCGGCAAAATATTACTTTGAGATAGCTTAAAAGTATAATTAATAATATGTAATATACCCAATAACATTCATTTAATAATGCTGTATAAAAATTATACAATCAGATTTTGAATCAAACATATACTGCCGATTTCGTGTGTGTGACCGATTTGTGTGGCCGTGACCGGGTAGTAGGGATCGTGACCGAATGGTATCGATCGTGACCGCGCGGTAGCGATCGTTAACGCGTGGTAGCGATCGAGGCCGTTTTGATAATAATTTAAATTTGTGATTAGAAAATGTTGGAAGACAAGTAAAATAGTTGTTTTTATAATTAAAACAAACAATGGTTAGGGTAAGCAGCTTTTAGTGTTGAAATAAACAAAGCAACCGAAAAATCATAACAAAGTACTGATTGGCTATAATAATGTAATATTTAAAAAAACAAAGTAACTTCTTGAGTTAATATGTATAACACCACAATCTTTAATAACAAATCTTTAATAATTCCAGATATAACACAAACAAAGGATATATAATTACTAAAAGTGGTAAATAAACAAAACGGTCACAAAATACCATGGCGGTCACGCTACAGATTTGCACGTGACCGCTTTGTAATTTTCAAGTAAAACTCGGTGAATTAGCATTAATAGGTAACATAGGTTTGTCCTATTGAGTTTAGGATAAAGACAACGAATGCGCAACTAACTAGGCACGTTGGTTACTGCAACATTTTAATATACACTTAAAATATTTACGTGACCGTTTTGTCATGCAATTAAGGTACTATTATTAGTTTCCTTAAATTTATGTGATTTTTCGAAGAATTTAACAAATTGAAATTATTTCAACTAAGCCAGCAGTTGAAGTTCACTAATAAACTTCCAACAGACTACTGATCGCGTCAATTCTATCGCGATCGATAACGTAAAGGCAGGTTTATACTTTGGGTCGGTCTTTGTTTAGCTGTTTCAAGGACAAGTGTTGAATAAGAAAAAAAACATAGTTATCTTGTCCTCTGCTCGAATATTGTTTATGTATTAGTCATCACATAACCTAAATGTTTATTCTATGCCGTTTTTGCCGTGATTATCGATCTCCTTGTTTGTTTATTTGACATTCAATATTTAAGATAGCTGGTCAAAGACAGTGACCGATTTGTATTTCTTAGAAAAGAAATATATTTTAGTCACTAAAAATAGTAACTTTTTATCATGCAATTTGTCTAGTGAGAAGGAAAAAAGTGTTTCAAAAATATAAATATTTTTATTTTCGTCATATTTTTTTTCTTTTCTTTTTTTTTTTAAAGGGACTGAAATTGTCCCGTTTTGTGACTTTGACCCATGCGTTGGTGATGTCATCATTACTTATCTTGCACCTGCTTCCTGCTTCTATTCGACCTTCTATTGTGTATAACTTCTACCTTGTCTGGCTTACACCCCCCCCCTCTCACACTTCTCTTTAGTTTTAGTGAATACAGTAGTTTGATTCAGTATCAATAAACACTCGCTCTTAAAACTTCCTGATGACACACTGCATACGTTTCCCTCGCGATTTTTGAAAGAGTCCGTGATATCCGAGTTTTCGCCTATCCGAGATACCGTCGGTCCACATTACCTCAGATAACCGCGGCTCTACTGTACATCTAAAGAAAAATGTATATGATTTTAAAATTCTAGTCCTACTTCAAGAATTTTCCAGTTTAGTAAGCACTGATTTCTAAAATTTTATTAAACTCCTTGGAAAGTTTGTTAGTGAAATGACTCCAGCTTCAGTCCAGTGCTTGTGTCCTTGGAAGTAATATTTATTTAGGGTGTTATGTGTATGTAAGTCTATGTTATGAAATGTCTATATGTTTTTTAATAGCATTTATTTTCCAGATATGGCAGCCAATTGGGATTCATGCATAGGACTAAGCTGTTTAAAACATGGCTACACAATACATTCATTTTTTGAAGTGGATCACCCTTATCCACCTTTTGATATTAAGATCAGCTTAAAGTGTGCTAATTCTATTATTATAAACACTGGGAACTTCCTTCATGTTTTAACAATAGACTTGGAAACCCCTAATTCAAAAACTAGAACTGAATGTGATAGTATCGTGCCTGCTGAAATAAAGCATCGGTAAGTTAACTGTAATGATACAATGATCTGTTTAATGTAAAGAGACAGTTTATGTAACCAAAGAACTTAGTTGACCCAAAAATAGGCTATTTTAATTGACTGAGCGAAGCGAGGTCTCCGTTTTAGCTTGACCGCTCGGCATTTCATCAGTGTGTCTGTCTGTCTCATGATTACGGCCAAACGCCTTGACCGATTTTGATGATGTTTTGCATGAATGTTCCTTATTCCTAGGCCAAGCGATGTATAAATACGGTTTTTTCCATTTTTCATTTTTAATCCCTTAAATAATATAAAATGGCGGCCGGACTGAATCTCTCAGTATAAGCTTTTTTCCAAAGCCAGTTTGTGGCTTAACCGTAAGTCAAATTACAAAACTAATGAGATTTTGCGAGTAGCAAATTTTATTTTCAACAAAATTGTATTCTTGATTTTTTTCCGTATCTAACGGTAAGCTCACAAAATGGCTGTAAACTTCAAATTTGTTAAAAATCGTCCAAGTTTTTGCATTTTAACCATGTTTTTATAAATTTATTCTAAACCAATTCAAAAGTATTCATAGCTTTTTTGTAGATAAAGGTTCAAAGAATTCATGTATGCCAGTAAAAAATGATTGAAGTAAAATTAACAAAGTTATTAGCTCAAGAAACAAGTATGTTCAGTAACGAAAGGAAAAAGTTCAACTTTAGGCCTACATAAAAAGTAGTAAAAATTTTTTGTAATTTTTTTAATAAATATAAAAAGGTTTCGTAATTTAGTTCTAAATAGAACAACTGTATAAAAATATTTATCAATTTCAAATTTCTTATTTTGAAAACACAATTTTTTATGTTCCTACTACAAGACTGCTAACAAAACTAGGCCTATTTTGAATATTAATGTAGGAATATATCCTTTGACCAAAAATTACATATTATTATAAGAAAGCATAGAGGATAAATCAAATAATTGAACTGTATAGGCCTACTCGTAAATTAATATTTTATAAAAGTATTTGACTTAGCTTTACTTGAATTACAAAATGAGATGAAACAAATGAAACCTCGCGGCGATAAAGGATATACAAATGACCGTTGGACAGCGTGGGAAGTGTTGGTACATGGGTTGAGATCACTACCACGACGCTTTAACATCGTTTGTTTTCATTATTTCTAATATTGAAATATGATATGGAACTGTAAATACATTGTTAAGTTTTAGTTATTTAAGAATGTAAATGTTTTCCCTCAATAACGCGATATTTTTAGCTACCTTTCGCATTATTTACCTAAATAAAACACAATGCCCCCTAAAAGAAAATCTTTAGCAGTTAAAGCTCAAGAAAGGAAAAAAACGAGAACTAGAAACCCTGGAATCGTGAGAATTGCAAAATGATGTTTCACTGGCTAAACCTTCTGCTTACTTACTGGCACACTATTTTTAATCTAAGCTCAAAACCACATTTGTTATTTCAACGAGCAAGGTCTACTGTTCACAGAACTGCTAGTTATTAATGTTACAATAACATACTAAAGAACAACAGTTTCCAAAGTAACTATTCAAATCAATTTAGACAAAACTTCTATAATATAGCTGATTTCCTTTTATAAAGCCCCACTAGCTGGACGTCAATTTTATATTCAATAATCACTTAGGCTAATCTCATTCAGCAACTCATATAGCCTTTAAGGTAATACAATTGAAACCTACTAAGTTCAGCCTCAATTATATTAACTTTTGAAATAAATACAAGTATAATTTAACAAGATTTTGATTTAATATCATTAAAATCATTCATTTATTAATACAGAAGGTTTGTTATTTATTTGATATAATACATAAGAAAAGAATTTGTTTTGTTTGATTTATAATAAAGAATATCTATTTCAAAATGTCTATTTCCGGTTTAGCTCAGTTCAGTATAAAAAAAATTAAAATTCATAAAATAAAGTTCGTTTCATCACAATAATAAATCATTTATTTGATTTAGTTTTTAATTCAAAATAATCTCGTGCTGCTGTAGTTATCCCAACCAAACATATACGCATTCATAGGTTTCAAACGTGAAAGTTAACAATTAAGAAATGGTGTCATTAGGAATTGGATTAGAAAAGGTAAAGTTTTATTTTAATTAGTTTCCTTTAGGTATGGATTTTAATCAATGTTCATTTTAATACTTATCGTTTTTGGTGGTACACATTGGTAAATATTGAGTTATTGCACTTTTGAATTCACTTTTATAAAATAATCGACGGCGTCACTTCCTTAGTACATGATTTACATCCATCCACGCTTAGTTCTCAATTAACACTGATTTGTCTTCTCTTTCAAAGAATGTAGCTTGGTTCCTTCACTTCCGTATTTGTTAGGAATGCGGTAATGTATGCTCATTCATTTAATTCGCCGGTAGCGTCCACGTGATGTTACGTCATACATTCCTTTCTACAGTTGCCATGGTTACTCGTTCTGATGTAGATGCTGTTTTCATAAGACGATCGCTTTGTCACTTTTTAAATAGTTTTGCGATGGTTTGTATACCTAAAGTATTTCTTTGTCGATTAATACAATTGTGGAGTTGATTTGTTCTTGCGATCAAAGCATAAAATTTATTTACTTGGAATATTTTTAATTTACCCGATCAAATAATTACTTCCTTTTGAATTTTAGTGTAAGTTGTACTACTGGTGTCATATGTTAAACTAATTATTGTAAATATTTTAATAGTAATAATAATCTAAGGTAAATAATTGACTATAAACTATTTCATAAATATTTTCTTAAATTTAGAATACGTTCTATACATTGGATTATCGTGTTTTTGTTTATAATTTTTAATTACATGGTACATTATTAGTCTTTTACTTGACTCGTGTTTACACTGGTTTGATTGCCTACAAATATGGCTGACATAAACTAGCTAAATACGTTTTTTAATCGCCTTGAGTTCTTGCATAGTGTCTTTGACAAATTTTACATAAATAATAAATATAGTGTTTTCTAATTTGGTACCTGACTTTCATTTCTTCATGGGATTGTTACTGGTGTTTGTTTACATATTAACATAGGGTTCTCTAGGCTATAATACTAGACTGTTATAAATGAGTTGTTTTTGTATTGCTGAGATTTGATACATTACACTTCTTACAAAAACCTATATTGTATTAAAGGTTAAACAAATCTTAAACAAATCAGTAAAAACAATTTTAGGCTAAATAGCACTAACGAACTTTGGCCGATAACACTTGCATATCACACATTAAAAATGTAAACACATTTTATACTGCTATTAAATAAAAACAATAATAACTCCACTTTATTAACACAAATTTTGTTAACTTCACATCACACAAGAAATAAAGGTATTTGATCAGTACAACTTTGAAGTATATAAAAATGTAATACTCTCTGTAAAATTTGTAAACAAAAACACATGATCAAATTAAATACTACTAGGCGAATGTACAAAGAAAGGACATTGCTATTATGAATTATTTATAAACAAAAATCGGTATGAAAGTTAGTTTTAGGATATAGAGAATGTTGTTAGATCATTTATAAGACGTATTTAAGAAATAACATAATATTGTAAACATAGGTTAAGTTAATAATATGACTCTTTAGTAGAAGCAATGACGAAATCTCAAATCCAGAATAAAAACTTAGCAACTCCAAATTTGTAACTATCAAATAATTTAATTAGTAGATATATTTTGTATCAATAACACCTTTTTGAAATTAAAAGTCGATATTCCAAAAGGATTAACAATAATAATAAAAGAGTTTAGTGGTTAATTTAGATTGTGAAGGAATGCTGATAAGGCTATCCAAGAATGTAGCTTGGTTCCTTCACTTCCGTCTTTGTTAGGAATGCGGAAATGTATGCTCATTTTGTAAATTCGCGTCAATGTCTACCATTGTATCAAAATCTACACGGCAGCTAGTAGGAGGTTCGTACATCAAGAAGACACACTTACAACGAAATAGACGAAAAATTTGATCTACACTCGATTCCATGTTCACCATGCAGTACAGGTCTTACGGGAGAATAGACGTGCTACTACCATTACAGTGAACATCACGTTTATTGTCATGCGGGTTGCGTCAACTGACCGAGCATTGCATGGGAGTTGATGTTTTTTTGTTGGCTGGTACAGCTGAGACTGTCGTATGGATAACATGGTTTATGGACGCTCTGTAGTGCACGGTGAACGTGGAATCCAGTGTAGACGGCGTCACTTGTGTTAAAAACATCTCAGTAAACAGAAGCTTTGTCAGTACTTCAATAACTTTGTGTTTATTATGACAGTGAAACACCATTATTATTGAACCAATTTAAGTAACATTTTATTAAAGCAAAACTATATTCAACCTTCATAAATATTAAAATAAAAGTCAAATATATTTTTTAATTCAAAACCGATCTATAAAATATAGAATCTAAAGATATATGTATATACATAAAACTGAATGTGTTATAAACCTACAGCTATATAAAAATAATTTTCAGTTTATTAACCATTTGAACCCCATAGAGTGTGCAAGAAACTCTAGGCACTGATATATTATCACTGTAGATTTATTGTTCTTAATCATCTATAAATAAATATTTTACAACTAGCAGCAATTGTTTTATGCAGTATATATTATTTTGATTGAATTATTAACAATTTTAAACATTTTCATGTTTGCTAAACACACTATAACAAACTAAAATCATTGTTTACTGTATGGAATTATTTGACAACACTGTGCACGCTCAGCTGTGTCAATGCAATAGCTTACTTGTATTTATTTCTACGGAGTTGTCTTACAATTAACTCAAGTTGTTCTTTTTCTTCGTGTTTATATTATTGTGAGGTTTGGTTTTAGTGAGTGAAAAAGATTTTGAACTGCTGACATTACGTGTAAGGACCATGTTATACAAGCACTGATATCACCAAGTTGGTGTTAAATATTTTGTCATTTTTAAGTACCGTACACAATAATCACTTTGAAATAAACAAAAACCACTAACAATAACCAGGACAAATTCGATATTTCTGGCCTCTTTGGTCGCTGCGCTGCTAGTGTTGATAGCACTTGGTATAACCTGGTTTGGCGTTGTTAGCGCCGCATCATTAACACGTCAGACCACGCTGGCAGCCCTCCGTTAACGCGGATTCGTCATCGTTGATAGCACTCGTATAACATGGCCCAGGGTATTTCCATTTGCCCAATAAATCAATGTTGAAGACGCAGCACTATCAGCACTCGAATAACAAGGAAGGATGTCATCCAGAATGCTTATTGAAGAATGTATGTAATAAGGCCTAGGCATAGTCATTTGTCATTTTTAAAAAGTTAACTTTTAGTGTAGGTATAAGTGTAAGTACAAATATTTCTGTGTTTGTTATTAAAAGACAAATATACAGTGTGATTGAAAAGTCCCGGAACGGTGTAATATATTTTTTACCATTATAGATAAAGTAATGAGACTTGGTATCAATAATAGCCATAAATGTCTACTCTTTTAAGGTATTATCACTTTTTTATCCCTTAAGGGGGACGGCCCACGAGGAGTCAGACAAAATTCTTAAATAGCAGCATAGGTCGAGTTGGGTATCAAATTAAAGGTCTTAGTTAGTAGAACACATTGCCGCAAACCGGACTTCGAAAGGTCCACTCTAACCAAAATGGCGGCCCTAAACGTGTTGAAATAAATTGACATAAAGTTGCTAATATCTCGAAAAGGAAGAATTTTTAGAAAAAATTTCAAGACACAAAAAATGTTTATTTCAAAGTGCTTGACCTAAAAAGTTACTTCCAAATTGATTTCGTAAATTTTATTTTTACTCCTTCATCTTAGAAAATTGAATGACCTTTCAGAGCATTTAAAAATAAACTGGGAACAAAGACCTCAAAAATGAATTTTCAGTTAATTATTTAGTGACCCAAACTCATCTTTATGGTTGCACTAAAAAGGTTTTAAAAGTAAAAAATTATTTTTCTTGGTAGTGAATCCTTAACCCATTAACTGCTACGATTAAGGATTTAGCTGACCTTGGATTCTGAGTTTTAAAAAACATTTATTTATAATACCCCTTTGATTAAAATGGTACACATTTTTACAAATATGTTTGTTTTTATAAACAAAATTTCAATAGTTGATTTTACCTTTTCCTCGTATACAATGTTTTTTGGTTGAAAACATTTTATATATCTTCCTGCATTTCAAGAGTGAACTGTGTTGCTTTATTGATGCTATTTAGGTACATTTTAAGGTTACCTATTTGGTGCGAAGAACCATACAATATGATGAATGTGTCTATATTATCAATAGTTAATTCTTATAAAAACAATTACAATCTAATAAGTATGTGTCCGCTTTATAACATTTGTCCAACTTGCACTCTATTTTTATAAAATCAGAAACTAAATTATAAATGAAGCAACAGATGCAAGATCAGCTCTGATAGGCATTGTAATTTTGCCATTTCTAAATCATAATTTGTGATAATAATTTTTAACACTATAAAATAACCCTTCGAATAAATAGGATTATTCTAATAAAAACTGTTTCTTCTAATTACTATTAAATCAAACACTCAAATAGGTTAACAAATATAATATGATTTGATTTATTAAATAAATTGAAAACAAAATTTTAATACAAAATTATAATAGATTATTTCTTGAAGTATTGTCTATTAATTTTAATTGAGTTATTTTGAGGGTTACATAAGACATATGCCAACGGCATTAGCTCAGTTATCTTTAAAAGTTCAACTAAGGTTTATTTAACTTTGAAGTTAAAATAAGTCTAGGCTATTATTTTATTGATCTCGGGTTAGTTACAGGCCTGGGTTTGAATAAGCTTTTTATAGCAACGCAATGATTTGAAAAATCGATTAAATTATTAATATAGCATCATTTTAATGTTAGCATCATTGATGAAAGTTTGTCTTTAAAGTTCAAAGTTTCAATACAACATATTTAACAAATGAATAAATTGTGACTGATATGTATTATAACAGATTATACCACGTCTGTTTTGCACAAATAGCACTGATTCTTTTATTTTTAAAACTTTTGAAATTCACAGAAACGTTGTTTTACATGTTCTTACTTCCAGGCTTCGGTTTGTACTCCCTCTTCTAGTTGAAATTTTACGCGTCCCTTTTGTGGTTTGTATTGTGCTTGCTACACCTTCCTGGTGCTGCGGTCACTGGTTCTCTAATCTCATTGGTCAATTCTACATTAATTCTTGCGATTTAAATTTTTATTTTTAAACTGCGAAACATGTTCGTTACTTGTACATAATTATTTGCAGTCTATTTCTTATTTGCATTTTTCTTATTATTTTGATGCCAAAATATTATTTATCAAAATTTATTAATTAAATCTCGTTACATTTAAAATCGACTTGACTGCCTTATTGCATCTAACATGGCCGTGTTCCCTTACATTACGTCAGTTTGTAACCATTACTATAATTAGTTTCTAATAAATTTGATATAAACTAATATTCATTTATGTCCTAATTATTTCTAATTCTTACAATTTTATCGGTTGTCAGCGTGTTCTATTTGGTTTTAATATTTATTTGTGTTTTTCCGATTTGACCAAGTTCATTACGGAATTTGGAAACGGAACATGTTACGGTGTCTATGTTTACAACAATTGTTTTTGGTACAACATCGTTTTTGAATGGATTCTACTGTTTTTATACATCTGATATGACTTCGATGAATAAATAACTAATGAATATAATTACCTTGTGTGTGATTTATTATGATTAGTGGTGTAAGATTAATGTATAGATCAAGTGTTTTGTGTGCTAAATGAGACTTAGTTTAGTTTATTTGTTTACTAGCCTAGATTAGTTTAATTTTACATTCTTTTAATTAATCAGTTTCACACAGTGTTTTGACATACAGGCTTTAATCGAATTATTTCTAAATATGATTCTACATATAAATTTTGTCTGCTATTTTCTTTACCATTGATTAGGGTTATTTCTTAACATTGGTTGGTTCCTTAGTCTTTTCAGTAATTTAACGTTACCAACTTAGGCTATTTGGGTTTAACATTTTTGATGGGATTTGGTTCATTATAACACTTTTACCAGAAACCTTTCAAGTATTAGTTTATGTTAATTACATCCATAATTATCTCTTGTATAATTAAGGTGTGCTCTCTACTTTTATTTCTTTTCTACATTTTAAAGTTCTAGAGTTTAACAAAATTCTTGTAGTTTTGTAATGTTTGTCAGTCTGTGTATCACAACTTTGTAGCTTAATCATTTTACCACCTTTTATGATAAAACAAGTGAGACCCTGTGAAAAATCACTGGCAACATAATTAGATACTCATCAGAAATACATAATTTAAAAAAAAACTATTTAAAAACAACAGACTTTATCTAGGCCTACCTAACTATGCTGACGGGGATTTTTAACTCGGTAAATCTGTACTACAATTATAAGGATTATAAAACCTGTAGGCCTATTTGTTTTTATAAATTTGTATTTATATACATTATTAGATATTTAAAGAAAGATAAAAATATTATCTTTTAATTGCTTTTAATTTTATATTGATAGATCAAATGATTTAGAAGTTGTTAATATTAGTGACAAACTTAATAATCGAATATGTTTAAATGTCAAAGATGTACAAATGTTTCCGAAATTAAACAAAAAGGTATCTCCTCTTTAAATTTGTATAAACAAATGTATTGATGATAAAAGGTTGTATTTATATACAGTTTATAACCTGAAAGCAAATCTTATAACGCATACATTAGTTCTATAACTCATATTTAAAAAAATCAACTTCACAAGAAATTATAATTATTGAAGTTGTAAACATAACTATGAAGTATAGGCCTAATCTACGCTGGGTTTTGTTTAAGTATTACAGATGATGGATTAAATCAGATGTTATATTATATGTTTCTCATGTACGTATATGTTTGTACGTACCAACGTACACTCGCTTTTGTAGGTGTTGATGTTATACGGATTTAGAAAAACCTAAATATAAAACTGAATAAAAGATTTTGTTTTTTATGTTTGGTGTACCTTCCCATACATGGAAAGTAATACCAGAAAAAATTTTATACTCCATCAAGAATGGTATTGTTTAATGTGTTGCTCAATGTAACACGTCATTTAACATTTTAAAAAAAATATTTTAATTGGATGATACGACCTCCCAAAGCCTTCAAAATCTGTTCACCCATGTCAGTTTCTAATTGATGCATTTAATGGTCTATACAAAATCTTAAAAATAGCATTTAGAAAGTTTATTTAAATAAAAATTATAATAGCCACTACAAAATGATTAGTTTTGGATATTTAGCAGAAAATAAATCAAAATTAAATTATTTTTTAATTTTGTTTTCAAGAAAATATCCACCCTAAATTTTTTGGAATTTCTAAGAGTTTCTTTCTTTTGTACAAATTTTAAAACAGTGTGCAAGGCGATGATAACCACCCAGGTTTTTCACCTAAAAATAAAATAATAATAAAAAAACATTGTGCAACTTTATGCACAATGTTACTTACATGACCTACATTAGTACAAACACTCGGTGGTTATTTAATTAAAACAATTGTTAGCCGAATTTTTGAAGAAAATAAGAGCTATTACACTCGACCCAACTTGAAAACGGTTCGTCGGAGGAGGGTAAAACTTTGTTTCTATCAGTTTCAGACCATTTGGAGGCGTTACCCAAAATTCATTACTTTATATATGAAGTACATATATTACCGGATTATTAAGTGGTAGTAATTATGCTTCAAAATAGCTGAAATTTTAGTGGAAGGGTCCTTGTAGGATGTCCCAGACACTGATATTTTTATTTTTCGATTTTACACAAAATGGGGGCTTGTTTGATTCAAACCAAAATTGTAAAGTTAGAGCGAGGAAATTGCATTATTTCTCCCATTCATATGACCGTGTGCAGTTTTTGAGCTATATCATTCGAAAGGTAATTAAATTTACTACAATCCTGTGCAAAGGTATTTCAGGTACAGTCCCCAGAACAAGGAACAAAATTGATAGGAAGCTCCCGATAAATGATTTTTTCACTATCCATATAAAGTTTTTGCGCAATTTCTCCCACTCATAATCCCATGTGAAATGTTTGAGTTATATCGTTCGAAAGGTAATTAAATTTACTACAATCCTGTGCAAAGGTAATTCAGGTACAGGCCCCTGAACAAAGAACAAAATGATAGGAAGTTCCAGATAAATGATTTTTCATTATCCGTGTAAGGTTTTTGCTCAATTTCTCCCACTCATAAGCCCGTGAGCCATTTTTGAGCTATATTGTTCGAAAGGTAATTAAATTTACTACAATCCTGTGCAAAGGTAATTTAGGTACAGTCCCCGGAACAAAGAACAAAACTGATAGGAAGCTCCACATAAATGTTTTTTCATTATCAATGTAAGGTAATTGGGCAATTTCTCCCAATCATAAACCCGTGTGCATTTTGTGAGCAATATAATTCGAATGGTAATTAAATTAACTACAATCCTGTGCAAAGTTATTTCAAATACAGTTTCCGGAACAAGGAACAAAATTGACAAGAAGATCCCGATAAATGTTTCTTTCATGATCAATGTAAGGTAATTACGCAATTTCTCCCACTCAAAAACCCGAGTGCAATTTGTGAGCTATATCATTCGAAAGGCAATTAAATTTACTATAATCCTGTGCAAAGGTATATTTGGAACAGTTTCCGGAACAAGGAACAAAACTCATAGAAACTCTCATTATATAATACTAATTATTCCCTGATAAGAAAATTCGACTATAGTAATGCGGCAGTGCTGCTCACGGGTTTTTCATTAAATTTGTAATCTATACTAACCTAATATATATATAATATGTAAATGTATATATTCTGGATATAGCTAAATCAATATAGAAACGTCTACCAAACCATTAAATCAACCTAAACTTTTTAAATTCAACCAAAATTTAATGTAAAATGTAGACATAAATTAATAATTTGTATAAATAATATGTAACTTAAAAAAACTACTGTAGGCCCTGGGATCTTACATGAAAACACAACTACAATTTAATAACCACACTACTCGTTCTAGAATATAATTGCACTATTGTTATTTCATATAGTAATCTTTATTTAAACAACCACAGGGAATTGAATGTAAAGACATAATTTGAATAAATCATTTTGTTATTGCTAAAGTCAGTAGGAAAAATGGTGATGTCATATTTTGGATTTACATTGTTGAAATGAAAGCAGATGACGTGAATCACAAAATCAACTCCAGTGACTACGTGCAATATGAAATGTAACCATTTAAAAATTCAAATTATTTTAACGTAAAATATATATTTAAAGTATTGGGGGTAAAATTTAAACCCTTAAACCTAGTATTTAGATGTCACCTAGAAATTAAATAATATATTGTAATTTAAGATATACAAACAGTAAGTTACCACAGATTTAGACAAATCAAAATCTTAAACCCAAAGCCTCAACTGAGGTGACTTATTAATAATTTAAAATAATGTACAAAACATATATTTGATAAATATTTAGAGATTTAAACAAGTGAAATTTTAGTATAAAAACAATATTTGAATAGATTTTTTTAAAAGACCCAAAACAACCGGCTAGAATACAGCTCCAGCACCATTTCTATTGGACAAAGAAGACAAGCGGAAAAACTCATTCATTCGAAGAATAAAAATCTTTCATAGAACGCCGTCTATTGTTCTGTTTTTAAAAACGAAGCTAACCTGTTACACAGTGCATCACCAGTGAACAGTTGTGTTTTACAAAGTGTCTCAGAAAACTAGTAAAGTGCACTTCTTTTGTAAAAGTAACCAACTACAATATCTGATACAGTACTATCATATTGAAAGCAGTATTATTTAAATAACTGAGAACCAATTCAAACATTTTATAAGTTTTAATTTAGAAAAAAATTTAAATAAGAAACAGACTCGCTGAAATTTTGGTAGTGAATCTAGAAAGACCTTATGAAAATAATGTTTAACTCATTTTAATCTTTTAACATAACTTCAATTATTAAACTGTATGTACATTTTACAATTTTAACCAACTTATTAAATAACTAAAAATAATTAACTCAAATGTGTATTTAAAGGATTTATCAATGCTAGCCCTAGTGACCCTCCCCGAGATCACAGTTAACATTATACATAATTAAATGTAAAGACTATAATACTAAACTTAATTTGTTGAACTATGAATTAAAATCATTTCTATTAACTGTATAAAAATATGTTGTTTCAAATGGCCTACAAAAATCGATTTCCTTTAATTACCATTTTTTGAATTTTTGTATAATATAAATTATATTATGTTAATTAATTTTATTCTTATATTGTTTTCAGCAAATATATTAAATAAGGGAATACACTTATTAACTGTAATTCATTTCTGTGCAGTGAAGAGTTATTTTTTTAAGATTAGTTAAAGAAATATAAAGCATTCAGAGTTCTAGTTTACAATAATTTATCAGTTTATAGTTGACTTTCAAATCAAAGTTAATTCATTCAGTATTAACTTTCATAGCTGCAAGAATCAGGCACAAAGTGAGCTGAAAATGTTTTGTTTAGAAATTTTCTTTATGAGGCTGGAATAACTGTGATTGAGCTGTTTAGAAGCTAAAACTGACTAAAATATGCACTATTGATTTCGGTAAATAAAAAACACTTTGTATTCCTAATTTAGCCTGTGTTAGGGGTGCACTAGACTGAGCTTTAAATGTCAACCGTATCTGTATTATGTTTTACATACCAATTTTAAATTTCACAATATAATTTAAATGTTTTCTTTTTCTTTACAGAGTAGAAGGACCTCTATCTAAAGCTGGATTGTTTTATATTTCACCTTGGTCTATAGATGTTTCGTACAAACATATGAGCATACTTAATTCTGATACTACTTCTGAGGTATGTGTTATAAAATAATAGAAATGTACTTTATTTGCTGCAACATATATTTTATACAATGTTGTTGAATCATTTTGGTTGTCTAATATGTTGAACAATTTGTTACTGTACCCAATTTTCCAACATGTTAATCACAAATTTTTAGAAGTAACTCATGACCAAGCTACTTTTATAAATAAAAGGAAACCAAGCTAAACGTTTCATATTTAGCTGTCTCCCTTTTTGTATTTGTCAGTTGTCTGTATTATTTAGAGTCAATTAATGTGAATCCCATACATTAAACTATTTTACTCTCATGTAAGTTATAAATTCCACTGTATAACGTTAGGCGTTATAAAAATATAAAATGTAAAATGAATTTAATATAACTTGTTAGAAATAATTAATAAAATATTGTTTTTAGGTTAAGCCTATACTAGTTTTCTTTACCTGTTGTCTTTTTACAACTTACAACTCAGGATCGTGGAGTTCCTGAACAAGTACTCGCTGGAATATAGGATAGTGAAATTAAACTCTAATGGTTCACATAACAACTGATTTTTTATTGGCCGCTTTAGCCCTGCATGGTTTTTTTATATCGAGTTACAAAAAGAATTTTTACAATCTTATAAATCACTTTGATTAAAAATGTAGCCAAACAAATAACATAAACAATCAATTTAAATTAAAAAATTATATATGGTACATATAGATATTTAATACTTACGTAAAAGGCAGACACATAAACTAATTAATTTAAAAAGAAAAAGAAAACCCCACTCGCATGCGCCAACACTTTCGTAGCTAGTTCATGTTCGAATTACTTTCACATTATTTACTTAGAAAAGTTCGCCGATCGTAGTGTACACCATTGTCAATGATAATTATTAGTTCTCGTAAAATTCAAATCAGTTCACAAAAAACAACACCCTTTACGACTTGATGAACAATAAATGTTACATATTTAAACTTTTTAATAATGCGCAGCGCGCAACACTTCAAGCATCTTCACCGCTTGGACTCTAGTTGACAAGTGACTTTAGCGTCTTTCTCCACCGCTCAGAAACGTCTGACCACCTTTAGATGTTCAAAGTTGCGTCATATCTTTGGGTTGCTAGCTGTGCGTTCTTTCTGGATCTTGCATGTTGAAAAGCACGTAGAGCATTTTTCTACGAAATAGCTTGCAGGTGTTCGCTTCTTATCTCGTCTAGACTGGTGTGGACGTTGCTTTTCTAAATGCGTCTTGAAACTCGTAGCCTATACTTTCCGCGTCTTAAAATCATTGCATAAACTTGCAACGATAGGCGTTGCAAAAATAAAAATATTCTAAGTATAATGTGTTAAAAAAAATGGGGTTCGGTAAAAAGTTCAAAATTAAAAAAAAATATGTTTTAAATCAAAATAAAAATGCTATATGTGGAT
>JAGFPH010000186.1:133936-165371 GCA_018207615.1 Philaenus spumarius | reverse complement strand
TGCAAAAATTTGGTTATGAATTGAGGTTTATATCTAAATATACATTTTAATTTTAACTCTGTATTTAATTTACATACACCTTTCTGGTTCACGTAGTGCCGGTTTATAATGGCTGCCTGTTTAAAATTCACTTGAAGTTTTCAATACATGTTTATTCGATTTCAATGCTTTGGATTACAATAAAGAATGATTAAAGAAATAAATATTTAATGTGTTTGTGTGGTGTTATTTAATATGTTATAATAGTTAGTAAGTGTTAGTGAATTGTCGACTTCGTTTTTGACTGATTTAGTCATAGGCTAATTCGTTGTCAGGTTTGATAATCCACTTTTGTTCTATTTCATAATTTATATAGGCCTACATGTTGTTTCTGATCTGTAGGTGGTTCTAGTTTAATTTGTTTTTGTTAAATTGTGTTCTTATAAATGTAGTTGACAATTTCTAAATACTTTACTAGGTTTTGCTAAATGGTTGTTCACAATAGGTTTAGGCTAGGTTTGTTTACATCGGCACATCTGTCTTTGACTTATAGGCTATTTAATATTTTGTAAGATGGGATTTGGTACATTACAGTTTTACAGACCTAGTTCAAACTAGTTTGAAATTTATACTATAGCTATTGAATAGTAGAACCAATTAATTACTAACCCATAATAAATTATTTTTTGTTGGTCATCCATTACTTGGATTATTTTCAGATAAATTTTAAATAATTTTACTTTTGTGTTTTTAAACTGTGTTGTGTATTCAATTAAATAACAATAACAGTATGGGTTTGCTAAATGAATTAACCCACAGTAAGTTACAACCAAAATGATTAATTTATTTTTTAAATGTATGGAATTATGTTTTTTATAATAAATATTAAAATTACTTATTATACATATAATATAAGCTTACTGCTGGGATTTAGATCTAGGTATTCAGTATTTAAAATTTTACTTTCAGGGTCGCTAAACTATTTTGCAAGTATAGTCAATATCATTAAACACATCAAAGTCAATTATTAATTATTTTGCTATTATATGTCATCATTACACGTAAAACATAGTTAGCACAGCTTTAAAATAAACCCAAACTGCAACTGTGATTATTATAAGCAGGGAAAAAGTGATGAAAGGTCAAGGCTCACAGTACATTGTCAAGTAAAACTATATATATTATAATCTTGGACAATTTTTGGTCATTCAAAATTGGGGTTGTTTTGCATTATTACTCAGTTGTTCCCTCTTTGATACTTTTTCTTCTTCAAACTGTTGTTGAGGTAATTCATTCATTTCTTCAAATTCTTTATGACCGTTATTCCCTTTGGGTGCTAGATGTCATGTAGAAACCGTTATTTCTTGTCAGTCAGCTGAATGTCACCATAATTTGTATTGCATTCAAGCAAAGTAACTTCATCTGCTATTGGTTCATACTTGCTCTTTCTCACATAGCGCTTTAAAAAGACATGACCAGGCTAACATAACCAAACTGGAGAGATTGTCTATAACTAAATGGTGCGTTGTTTTCACATGTTCTTAATTTTGTTGGCCGTTTAAGTAAATAAAGGCTTCAGCCCTCTTTCGGACTGGTCTATTTCCTATACAAAAAAATTGTATTAACCTTTCTGAAAATGAAATACTAAAAAACCCACTTTTCCCTTATGCTGAAAGTATTAAAATTTTGAAAAATAAACAGTGGAGTAGGTACTTATATACATTTCAGAAAAAATATTATAGCAGATCCAAACTTTTGTGAAAAATATAAGAAAAATAAGTTTTTTTTTTTAAATGAATATGTTACTGATTAAAAAATTATGATAAGTAAGACAAAGAAAATAATTTAATTTACATGTTGACGTTTTAATAACAGTTATTTTACTTATGAACTTCTTCGTGGACTAGTTTGAGAGCTCAATGAATCCTTGGGTAACATAACATACCGTGTTGTATAACTTATTTAAGAATATGAACGTTTTAAGAATTCAGTCAGGGACATAAGAATACTTCTTTGCAGAATTATTATGAAAACAATTTGACATCTAATAATGGAAAGTTAAACTTGATTTAATGCAACCTTATATTTTGTATCTGTGTACTAATTTTCTGTAGAACTTATGTCTATTTGTACAACTGAGAATGCGTTTATCTTAATTGTATTTATATTGTTTCTGTTTAAAGATGATGATCAAGGAACCGGTTACCACTGTGCTCTTCCACTCTCTGTCCATGGTTCAGCCTACGCACAAATGCAAATGATAACCAATCACAAGGCTGGCAAAGTAGTATGTATTTCTTCTTGTGTGTGTGTGTGTGTGTGTGTGTTTTTTTTTTTTTTTAATTTAAACTTTACAAATGTATATATGTCAAAGTTTTATAAAATTTGTCGTTTTAAATTGGTTGTTCAGTTTAGACAAAAAATACTGTACTTATAAATTACATAGATTCTGCAAATCATATGTTCTCTATCCAAAAAATATAATTACAATTGTAAATATATTTAACATATTTGTTACCATTTAAAAACATAATTTATTTTCCTTTTCCATATTAGAAATGTTAAAGTTAACCTTTTGGTAGCTGGAATAACATTTGTCACTGTAATATAATATGCAGAGTGTGTACCAGTAGCGAAATCTCCAAAATGAAAATTAGTAGATTATTTTTGAAATGAAGTAACGAAAAAGTAGCTTATTTACCTAACGGATAGTGGATATGAATGTTTCCCAAAATTCCTGAACAGTTCTAGAAGTGCTTAGTAATTCTAACGGTTTACAAACATTCCCAAAAGGTTCCAGACATTTCTGAGTAGTACATGAAGAATTTGTTGTTGATTCGCTATGATCTCTTGTCATCTTAAAAAATTTAACCATCTCATTGATTTTTATACATTTAATATACTTTGTTTCTTTTTGTAGTTAACGTTTTTGTAAGACACTGAATGGTTTTAATAATTTATAATGGTGTTTTATGTATTGTTTTCAGTATAAGGGTTATGTGTGATATATTAAATGGTGGTAGCCTACTCTTGAATGAAATAGTTTCAATATTAGACACTATCCTAATTAGTTCGCTTTAAAAATGATGACAATAAAAGTTACCTAAATAATTATGTTCCTTTGGCTTCTTACCAAAGTTTGTGCCAAATACAATAGGCTTAACATCATCTTGTTCAAATGCTGTTACTAGTATTTCACGATTTTTAGTAAAAGATGAAATGACTAAATCTGAAATTTTCTGGGCTCTTCACAAAGTCATGACCCTTCTTCTTCAGACAGATCTTGCACTGTTGCAACAGAAATATTTCCTTTGATGTTTACCGATAGTGTGATTGCACAAAAATTACAACTTCATAAAATTTAAAGGAATCATCTTAAGCCTCACAAAGAGATGAGTGTGATGCTGTTTCATCACTAGATCAGCTATAAAAGTCCATAAAAGTATGATTCATGCTGTCAGAAATATTTTTCACTCAAAAGGAAGCATCAAAGAACAAAAAGTCTGAGGAACATTTTACAAATGAAGCTCAACTACCTGCTTTCTTAGCTTTAAAGATCTTCAACAAAAATGAGTAGAATGTGTTGTTGCTAAAGATGATGAACTTGGTGCTCTTGATGTTGAAATGTAAAATTTAAAGAAAAACTTATATCCTATTAAAGTTTTGACCAATTAATAAGCAGTGAACTTTAATAGGTCGAAACAATTTAATATTGTGACTGTCTGTTTTATTTAAATTAATTATGTTATTTTAGAAAGTGGAAATAATAGATTTAAGCCTATCTACATTTTTATGAAACTTTTACTTTAAATTCTGTTTAAGCTTTTGTTTTGTATTATAATTTACTGCAGAAAACTGTTGTGATTCTCTAGATAAAAAACTTTACACATGATACATTCTGATAACAAGTTTACCTCTACCATACATTTTAAAGGTTATGAATTTTGTTTTTAATTAGAAAATAATTTTTTTTCCGCTTACACACTTCCTTAGCAAAAGATATTTAATTAAATTTCAAGTGAAAAAACATAGACCAAGACCGGGTCACCTGAAGGTCCCGGGTTCAACTCCCGGTCTTGGTCTATGTTTTTTCTCTTGTAATTTAATTAAGAAAATAATAATAAATTTTAGTTTATGAAGTTTATTAGACTCCCTGGATATGTTATTATGAGACTTTTATGCTTGGAAATCTTTTCATATACAGTTGTTTAGGTTGGAAAAATTCTACACCCATATAAATTATGGATTTTTATTGGCTGTAAGCAACTTAAGGGACAGTATGAAAAAATTCAAGTATAAAATATACTAGTTCTACAACAAACATAACACAAATGACAATCGTCAAACCATTTTAGAAATTGATAACAATTTGAATTGTGTATTTTAATTTTAAATCCTTCATTCAAGTAGAGAATGTTTGCCATTTGAAGTGTTTTCTATCTCTTGTAGTATGGAGATCTAATTGGTGTGGCCATCTTTAGGTGGTCTGATATTAATCAAAGTAGAAATCAGGATCTCAAAAAATGAGTTAAAATTTTAAATCGGTGTTAAGAGTTAATAACCTAGCTCCATACAAAATTTCAGCTCTGTATGTTTTCTCAATCTTTATCATTTTGTATAACTATAGGAAAACCGGGGATAAAATTGTCATCCTCTAGATATCATATTACATAATAATTATTTTTAAAAAAATCTATATTATTAAAAAAAACTTGAATTATATACAAATACTTAGAATATTTTATATCGTCGGGCAATCTGTTACATTATATAAAAGTGAACCAAGATGTAAAAGAGTTTTTAGCAATCACTTTTTAAAAACTTAACGTTTAGTTTTTTAATGCTATCTTTCTTTCATAACACTTAAATTTAATTTTCCATGTGTGATATCAATTTTAATATTATTACTTTTCATATACTGTATGTATTTCATTGTTGTGGTTTTTTCTATCTAGAATGTACCTTGTGGACTTGTGCGGCAAGCAACCCTTGATATAGAACAGGTCTGTTTCAAAGCTGCAGATATAATTTGCAACTGTGAAGGTTATAAGTTTTGGTTCTGTAGTGACTATGATGTTGAGATCATTGATGTAAGTACTTTTTGTTTAAGATTTATAGTTTATAATTTTAAGTATAGACTGTAGTTTGTGAATCAAACTAAAAATGTATATTATAATTAAATCTTATTGAATTAACCCTTAGTTAGGCGCACCCCTAGGACTAACGTCAGTAGGCGCTAGCGGCAAAATCCCCGCACTTTCATTTTCCAGAATTTCTGTGGCTATTTAAAATTTGGTAGGGTTCAATTTTGATTGTAAAACTCAGGTCGTAAGATGCCCAATGGTAGAACCCCCCCCCCCCACGTGGATTTGAACCGGGTACATTTATGGTATTTTACGTTTTGATCGATTTTGGGGGAACGAAGCGAGCTATAAGGTCGTGTAAAAAAACAAAATGTGCAGAATAATATCCTACATTTATTTTGTTATATAATACTCTAAAAAGGTTTCATTGTCATAAGAAAAATATCAAAAAATAGTTACATCCGGTCATAAAAAACGTGCTTGACACCCCAAAACGTGTTCTGAGGACCATGATCGGTGCTCATTTACCTCTCCTGACCTTAGGTCTCACCATAAGGGCCACTGCAATAGCTCATTTTTCCTATGGAAATTTGCTAATAAAAAGTACAAAATGAAAAAGCTAATGAATGTTATAGGTAGCTACGTAGAGAATGTACAATTTGGAAAATAAAAAAATCGCAGCTGAACAATGTTGGCAACACAGACCAAAGTTGTGTTAAGTCGTACTAACCTAAACAATAACAAGAAATTACGAAAAACTTACATTTAATTTTGGGACGCTAGTGGGGAAAACCCCAAAGTTCTTACAGAACAAAAGCGCGCTAGCGGCAAGAGACCCGCACTGATGGGACCTTTCACTTCCGCAGCTTATCACAGACAGATGATTTGTTAAAATTAAGCAAGGATGGCACATACATGCTCGAAAAAGGTCAGAAGAAAGATACCTGGAACATTGTTTGTCAACATTGAACAGTTACAGCTTTATTTCAGTTTTTCTGAGAATGCGGTTAAATCCCCGCCTAGCGACTGACTAAGGGTTAAAGTGACTATATCTCTAAAACAAAAATGTTATGAAATAATCAGGCAATAGAAGTACAAATTAAACAATAAACTAAGGTAAATAATAAAATTAAATAGATCAACTTTTAAAACATAAATAAAGTATATATTACACAAATGTTTGAAGGTATTATCAAATGGTATAAATAGATAAGTGGGTCCTGGCTAACTTTGGTACTAAATAAGTCTAGAGAACACTCATGCATGATTCGCATCCCAACCTCTGTGAGTGAAATAATTTTACATAACTTACATATTTTATGTAGACCATTTAGTTATTTATAAACAGGAATTATTTACCACTAAACACATTAATTTGAAAAGATTCCTTTGGGCAAAGTATATTTGGCAAAAGTACCCAGAATGGGAGTATTTTATAAAATATACTAGTGTTTATTTTATTATTTATACAGTAGAACCTCGCTAATTCGAAAACCTCTATAATTTGGAACTTTTTCACTTCCGCTCAGAAAACCTCTAATATTTGATAATAATTATTCCGTTATTCCAAGTATTTTCAACATCATTTATAGCCTCTAAAATTTGAACTTCGTTTTACACGTGCCTCTACAATTCAAATTTCGTTGTTATAATTCGAAGCCAACCTCTAAAATTTGAATTTTATCCCCCTTTAACCTCTAAAATTCGTAGTTAATACAAAAAACAAGCCTGTTTCAACACGAACTAGTGCAGAGATACGGAGAATGACTGCCAATTCAGGCATGCGTTAAGGTGAAAGTATGGACGTGTCCTGTTTCCTCCAGGTTTAAGATTATTGCCAGTGTTTTTGTTGATTTGTTACAGCGTGTGTTTAGTTACATTACAGTTAGTTTTTAGACATTTTTTAACATACAGTAAACACTAACTTGTATTAAAGTAATAATCATATTTTTTTATTTTCATCTTAATTGTTTTATTGCCTAATTTTTCTTTTTAATCTTGTTTAGTTTTTTAGTTTTTTAACTTATGTAAAGTTACCTACTACATATATTATGCAAAGTTGTAAACATTTTAAAAAGCGTTTTTTAGTGGATTCTTACAAATAAAGGTTAACCTCTGTAATTCAAATTTTATATACACTAACCTCTATAATTCAAAGTCTTAATAATTCAAACTTCCTTTAATTAAAAAAAAAAATTGCTTTCCCTTGGATTTCGAATAGTGAGGTTCTACTGTATTTAGTATTTTAATTTATGTTAACAAAAAGCCTATTGAAATGTTCTTCCATCTAATCAAGTTAATCATCAATTAAACATTTATTTTAGGCTATAAATATGTTTAAATATGTTTCTAAATCTAATTCATTCCAGATTAAGCCTAACTTTAAATTTTAAAAAAAATTCTAGTATTTACGAAAAAGTATGTCCTTTAAGACATCTTGACATTGAGCTAAAAAAACTTTAAAATGTGAATTTGGCAATTATCCGTTTTCTTCCTGAAATACACTCCTAATTCAGTTATTATATAGATAGCTATTTATGTCACTCTTTGGAGCCATTTAAAATTACATACAGTAATTCCTCGACATTTGCGGTTTTGATTATTCGCGGTCGCTAAAAAAAGAAGAAATACTGTATTAAATAGCAATAATTTACATGCAAAATTTGTAAATTATTACAGTGTATGTACTGTAATTATTATTGTGCGAATTTAATAACATTGTATAAATGCCTTGTCGGCGAAACACTCACAAATACAACAAAACATACAAGATGGGATTTCCCTACAACACACCTCTTCGTGAATACAAGTGGACTTGTGCAAATGAAGGTCAATGGCATACTGCACTTTACAATGATTTAGTTGGAGACATCAATTTAGTGTACAGCAAGTCAAATTAATTTAAAGAATTAATTAAAATTACAGTAAAATATTTTGAAAGAAATTAAGTTTTTACTACTTTCTAGATCAATCACTCGTGACCAATATTTTCGCTACTGAGTACTGACAGCGAAAGATAGCTTGATGCCTTGAAGTGACTAAGTTCTAAATATAGACAAACCCAGACAATGACACAGCAAGTAGGGGTGGGTAGACGTACCGTTATGAGAGCACTGCCTTGAGGGGAGAGTAAGATGACAAACAACGCTCCAATAACTTATAAAAATATCAACTGTAGTCTACACTCCAAAGAACTCAGCTCAAATATTAGTATTAGTATTAGTAAAAGCGAAATCGCGTAAAGCGGGACTGCGTATAACAAGGACTTTCTGCATCTTATGTAAATTAATTATAGATATTAGTACATAATTTTTTTAAATGGTCTATACGCCACCCTCCCTTTTCCTATAAAGATTTGGTTTTTGCTATTCGTGGTTTTATTTCACGACAATTTTTCGGAACCTATCCCCCTGCGAATAGCGAGGGATTGCTGTATATATAATTTTATCTATATTGTGTCCAATTTGCAATAATTTTTTACTTCTGCTCAGCCCTGGAAGCCAAAAATTGAAACCATAGCTTCAAGAAGAAATCCCTCGCTACTAATTAATACCTTAGCACCAAACTCTGTTTATCTGAAATCATTTACAAGTTATTTAGATTTCTACAAAAATACAATACTTAAAGTATCAGTACTCTATTGTTTTAGTATCAGTTTGTCCGTCCCCCTTTTATCGTACAAATTCGAAATTAGTCCAAAAATAACTGCTAACACACAATTCCTCCTCGAGCTACAAGAGCTTGGCAGAGCGTTAATTTACAACTAAGTTATATTGTTTTAAAGAATCATTGTTCATATAGATTTAAAGCAAAATTTACTTTACCTAGACAATTTGAGATCTTACGTGCAACACTTGTTATATGGAAAAAGAAAAAAAAAATACATTATAGAAAATTATACAGTTGAGCATGCAGCATGTTTACAGACTTAATGCAATGTTAACGAGAAGAGCCCAGTAATAACGTTACATCTCTTTCCTGCACGGACAAGAACTGTAATGGCTTCTTTCCAGCTTGCTTCTTCTGCTTTCTCCAGCCATGATTTCTCTGTGGTTTACTGATGATTTGGCAATTTGCCCTTTCTGTGCGTTTTTTTAATTGATATAATATATGATCACGTCAGCTTTCACTTTAAAGCAAAGTTTGTAATACAGAGTCTTGGTTTGAAAAGATATCACTACCTTCATGACATTTTTGTCCATCACAAATACATCTTTTCATATGTGTGTTTTTTAATAGGTACCCAAATTGTTTGAATAATACATTCAACCCAAACTATTGAAATCAATTTATTTTATTTTTTTTATTTTTTTTTTTTTTTGCTTCCTTTAATTACATCCCTATTTATTATTGAAAGAAGTAAATTCCTTGTGCAAATTGAAAACATACAATTATTTAGCAATGTTATCTATAGTCAAATATACTGTATCATTGCTGAAGTGTTTTGAATTATTTAAAATCTTTTAAATAAAAAATAGATACTACTGAGCTTTTAATAAAAAGTTTATAAATATTACCAATTCTAGCAAATTGTACGTATTGTATGTTAATTAATGCAGGAAAGTTTTAATAAAGAATTTCACTACTTTTTAAGGTGTAAATGAGAAATTGAACATTATTAAACTATTTTTAGGTTTGTCCTTTAAATGGCGACATCCTGGCGCTTGTGTGTATGAGAATGAATGCTGAAAAGAGATATCCTCGACCTGAGAAGAAGACCAACAATGCATGGTAAACCAACAAATAAATCGTAAATATTTTATACATTTATTGTTTTAGAAAATGAAGGAACAAATTGTTGACAACTCAAATGCCTCGAAGTTATTCCCTCACCTCTATCTGAAATTGTCAATTATTCATGAATATTGAAAATATGGCCACAAAAGTGTTTTGCATATTAAACGACAAATGTTAGGGAATTATTGAATTATAACATGATTATTCAAGAAATAACATTGGATAAATTCATATTATTGGCAGTAATTAAATAATTACCTATTGAAAAATTTGTTAAATATGTAGAGAGAGATAAAATCGCTCTATAATAAAGCAAGCCAATAAAATTTCATATAATTTAAATTTTTTAGTAAAGTGTGTTTGAGAGTGAGTAATATTAATTTGCAAATGAAAGAATTATATTAGATTCCTGATTATCACGTCCTAGATTGTGGATCGACCTAACTCTGTTAATTCGGGTATTTTTTTTAATCCTGAAATTAAATAGTTTAAAATTAGAGCTGGATCAAATTCAAGTTTTATCGAATCCAAATCCATTTTTTTAACTGTGAAAATTCCAATAACGATTTCTGTTAATTTTATATATTTACCGGAGGTAAAATGTAATATGATTTAAGCTAACATTATGAATTACTTGCGTTGGTCAAACACAAAAGCTAGTTTCTGCGAAAGAAAATGAAGCCCTTATTTTTAAGAATTATAGGCTTTAAAATACAACAGCGACATTCCGCAAAAGAAAACAAAGTCAGAATACAATTTTCAGAAATTTTATAAAATGCTTGCTTTAAAAAGGAATTTACGGTACAACAGTGAAAGTCTGTGAACTAAAATGATAACCGAATACTATTTGAGCTAATTTTATAAATTACTTTCAAGAAAACATAAATTAATATGCAATAGAGAACATAATACCGTAAAACGATTTAAGCCAATTTTTTGGATTACCTTAATTAAAACATAATTTAAAACACAATGCCAAAAACCTGCAAAAATAACGATATCCGAATTTGATTTGAACTAATTTTATGAATTGCCATTGTTAAAACACATTTGTGAACGTATGTGAAAGAAAACATTGCTTGAATACATTTTGAGAATTTGATGAATTACTGGTGTTAGAAAGAAATTTAAAACACACAGGTGAACGTCTGAAAAAGGAGACTACCCCAATACAATTTAATCTAACCATATGAATATTTGGGTGTTAAAACATAATTTTAAACCTTACAGAACGACATTTTCTAGTTTTTAGGATTCAGATTCTAAAATTAAGGATATTTTAGAACTTTATTCCAAATTGAATCTCTAAAGAGGATTTGATAGATTTGAGGGCCAATTCATTTTAAAATCAATGAACTATCATCATCATTGGCACTACAACCAGAAGCAGGACTAAGCCCACATCATTGTACCTACTCCAGACAATGTTTTACTGGCATCCACCAAAATGTGCCTTTGTTGCCAATTCTGTTCTATTGACTTCCAATTCTGAGCACCTATTCATCGTCAACTTCATCTCTTCCCCTTTATTTAGCTTTGCCTGGTCTTTTCGTTCTTTATGGCCTTGCTAAAATTATTGATATTTTTTTCGTACAAAATACATACATGTCCCGATGATCTCATACATCCAATAGCCCAGGCAGCAGGGAGTTAAAAATTAAGTTACCTGGAAAAAAATGCGGGAGAGATGAAACTTGGTAATATAGTACATTTTGACCTCCAACTTGAATGTAACTTTGTTTTTCTAAATGGGAAGGTGGTCATGTGATACATCATTTCGATATAGAATTTCAAGAGAAAACCAATGGTGAAATTTGCACATCAATATCTTTAACCGATTAAAAATGGCAGATGAAAACCAAGGAAATTGTATTTTCCGATTTTGCCCCATTTCGCTGTACTAAATCTTTGGACATATTGCAATCGTTTATTGAAGATCCTCATTGGTCTACTCGAAAAGTAGCACTAGATCACGATGTCAGTCAAAATTTTAAAAGCTAATAATTTAAGCCATACAAAGTGCACTTAGTGCAGGAACTCTCCGATGAATATTTTGAGTGTAGAATGGAGTTCTGCAAAATTATGGTGGCTAAAATTTTTAAAGATAATAATTTGTTAAATAGAATAGTTTTCAGCGATGAGTCAACTATTTTATTAAATTTTGAATTAATCAAACAAAACTACACATACTGGTGTAGCACAAAAATAAACACTGAACAAAATAAGCACATTTTGGTCATCAAGTACGCAATATTTTAAATGCGGCTTTTCCAAGGCGATTGATTGGTCGAAGGAGCGAAGTCAAATGGCCTGTAAGATCACCCGACTTGTCTCCTTTGGACTATTTCTTATGGGGCAACATTAAAAATATATTGTACCAAACTAAACCTCCAAATATTGATAGTTTGAAAAATGAAATTCAAGAAGATTTTTTTTTTTTTTTTTTTAGGTTTTTTTTTTTTTTTTATTTATTAACTCCCTCCAGAAGCAATACATAATACAAAATATGAACACATCTATTAAAGCTATTTTATACATTACGAAACAGTGAAAGAAAACAAAAAATAAATTTAACAACAGACATAAAGTGAACCTTGACTTGTTTCATATTCTAAAAAATAAACACTTTCTCCCAATTGCACTTACACATCTATACATACCACTAATATACATAGCTTATTACAATAACATTGTATTATTTAACTCAAAGTAAAATCACATTTACTTAAATAAAACAGAATTTAAAATATATATATATAATACACTTCAAAGATACAAAACCCACATTACTCT
Organism: Philaenus spumarius; assembly: GCA_018207615.1. Classification (NCBI taxonomy): domain Eukaryota; kingdom Metazoa; phylum Arthropoda; class Insecta; order Hemiptera; family Aphrophoridae; genus Philaenus; species Philaenus spumarius. The sequence goes on along the minus strand of JAGFPH010000186.1, from coordinate 152,778 downwards.
GGAAGAGAAATAACAAAAACAAAGAAGAAACACCCGGCCCCCTAAAGGCATAGCCCGCTTTGGGGATAGCCACTCGTACATTTTCGTAAACATAAATATGACAGCAGTGAGACAAAAATTAACCAAATATATACAGCTCCTAAGTCAAAATTATAATTTAAAAAGAGTTTTTTTTTCAGAAATTAATTAAAAAAATATCGGCGAACATTCTACCCAAATATTAACAATATACATTATATGTTCTTGCTAAACAAGGGAGAAAAACAACGTAAAAATACAAAATAACACAAATTTACACATATGTAAGATCATTGTAAGAGGAATAATAATACCTAAAGATCACTATACTATATAATAACTAACTATATAATAACTATTAACTATGTACATTTAACAAGTGTTCAACGTCTTCCCGTTCAAAGAGCCAATTTCTTAATTTTCGCAAAAAACATGAAAGTGGATTTCCACATTTGATGTGGCCAGGCAGTACATTAAACAATTTTGGCCCGAGGAAACAAAACGTTTTCGTAAAATAAGTCTTAAAAGGCTTTGGCACTACAAAATTTCCTGCACTTCTTAACCGTTCCCTCCTCCCATCACACCGATCAGAAAGCTGCCTGTTTCCACTTTTAATAAAAAATAACTTAAGTACTTTGTAAATATACAAGTATCTTAAAGGTAATATCCTTAAAGAAATGAATAATGGTTTTGAATGTTCCAACCTACTCTTGTTTAGGATCATCCGGACAAACTGTTTCTGAATATTAATTACAGAAATCAGATTACTAATGTAAGTCCCTCCCCAGCTATACAAACCATACTCTATCCTACTTTGAGCCAGTGAAAAATAAATCATGCGCTTAACATCCGGAGGACACATATTTCTAAGAAAATAAAACACTCTTAAAATACTACCCAATTTAGATTTTAACTTAGACAAATGAACTTTCCAATTTAATTCACTGTCGAGGAATACACCCAAATATTTTATGCAGCTTCTTGCTTTAACAACTGAACATGCATTTTTGCAAAAACTTCCTTCACGCGTACAATTTGAGCAAGGATATATTAAATCCTCCGTGAAGTCATAACTTCCCTTTAACATGAAATTTATGTAGTTAGTTTTTTCCACACTCAGGACCATACGATTTTTTAAAAACCACCATCTAATGGCTCTTAGGTCATCATTCATGGCCTTTTTGACATCACTCCATGTACCTTCAACATAACATAGTGCAGTATCATCCGCAAATGATGTCAAGCTGCCATTTAGTCGCGCATTACAAAGGTCATTAATATATATAAGAAACAATATAGGACCCAAAACAGAACCTTGAGGTACGCCATACTTGATTTGCCCCATTTTACTAATAACACCATTTACCCTCACACATTGTTTTCTTCCAGCAAGATAGCTTTGAAACCAACTCAATACAACTCCTCTGATACCGCAATTTGAAAGTTTATGGATCAATATTGAATGATCAACAGTATCAAAAGCTTTTTTAATGTCTAAGAAAAGACCACTCACACATTTACCACGATTTATGCCTTCATTTACACACCTCATTAAATTTGAAAGAGCTTCTTCTGTACTCATACCTTCTCTAAATCCATACTGGTTACTACTAAAAAAGTTAATTTTGTTTAAATAACCCATCAATTTTCGTTTCATAATTTTTTCGAGTATCTTTGAAAAGGTTGAAACAAGGGATATTGGTCTATAATTATTACATACGTTAGTAGACCCTTTTTTATGAATAGGAATCACTACGGCTTCCTTGAGTTGGTCAGGGAAAACGCCAGAACCAAAACTAAAATTAAAAACATATAGCAAGATATCGATAAATTTATGATAAGTAAGTTTTACCATAGTAGAGCTAATTCCATCAATGCCTGGAGATTTCCTATTTTTTAAACAGTTAATCGCGCAAACAATATCTCTTTCTGAAATTGAATCTAAAAACATGGAAGAAGCTTTACACCTGCCACGAAAACAAGCTTCTAGATCGGATGAAACACAATATGAATCATTTTTATGGTCTAGTTCACAAGATATATCATCTACAACAGACAAAAAGTATGTGTTGAACCTCTCAGCCACTATCCCAGCGTCATCATGTAATTTACCATCAACCAATAAACTTATTTTATTATTCATTGACTCAGTTTGACCAGTTATCCGTTTTAGAATTCTCCATGTCATTTTGGAGTCCCTCTTGCAGTCTTTTAGAAGACCAAGATAATAATTACTTTTTATTTTACGTATATCATTGTGTAAGTTATTACGAAAACTTTTAAAAGTTTCCCTTAATCTATCATCAGTAGGACGCTTATTAAGTTTCTTATAAATTAAATCTCTTTTTTTAATGCGCTTACAAATGTCATCAGTTATCCACGGTTTTAATTTTGTGAATACCTTAGTATTATAACTTACATATGTCGCTTTATTAACTAAGTCTAATAATATTCCAATAAATTTAGAATAGGCAAGGGATGCATTAAGTTGTCGATAAACATCGGTCCAATCCACGCTATCAAGCGCACTATTTAAACACTCATAATTGATGCGATAAGATATGACTTGCTTACCGGTCGAAGTCAACTCCCCTCCCCTCAAAGTCAACAATGTCATGAAATGATCAGAAACATGCGATTCAACTACCCGTGCCTTTGGATTTATTCTAATCTTATTTAATACTCTAACATAAACATGGTCAATACACGTTTCTGAATCCTCTGTAACTCGGGTAGGCTGATTTATCAACGATTCCAGGCCAAAACTACTCATTAATGTTTTATAATTATTTGAAACTTTACATTCCTCTAGTATATTAATATTAATGCCCGAAAAAAGATGCCCGAAGTCTTTCTGTACCAGCTTTGGCTAATGCTGTTCGTTCATTTTATAATCGGCTAGCCCACTGTTAGGCAGTTGGAGGAAAACATTTTACCTTGCCATTTAAAAATTTTGAGTTACACCCATTTTGATTTTTTCAAAATTGATTTCGAGTGGTTCAACCAAATACTCCCACATATCGTTGTGTGGCATATCATCTGAAAACTTATTTAATTTTGAATCCAAAAAGAATAATAATTCATATCAAACAAAAAATAGTACAGCAAAATGGGGCAAAATCGGAAAACATGATTTTGTTGGTTTTTGGCCGCCATTTTTAATTGGTTCAAGATATGGATGTGCAAAATTTACTGTTGGTTTTCTTTTGAAATTCTATATCGAAATGATGTATCACATGACCACCTTCCCATTTAAAAAAAACAAAGTGACATTCAAGATGGCGGATACATTTTTTAAATCATAATCAAATAGTTTTTAAAATTGAATAGGTTCTTGAAAGTACGGAGTTGATATGTGCAACAATTTTAAAATTGTTAAGGGGTTGTCGGACTTTTGTATCACTCTGTATAAAATTAAACTTCTTATTACCTACAATTTGGAAAAGTAGTCCATTAATTAACTATTCTTCTTGTATACTTTCCTAATTTTGCAGATTTGTGGCATATCATTTGACAGCTTATTTAATTCTGAATCCAAAAAGAATAATAATTAATATTAAAAAAAAAATAGTACGGCAAATTCAGAAAACACAATTTTGTTGGTTTATCGCCGCCGTTTTTAATCGGTTAAAGATATGGATGTGCAAATTTTACTGTTGATTTTCTTTTGAAATTCTACATCTAAATGATGTATCACATAACCACCTTCCCATTTTAAAAAACAAAGTTACATTCAAGATGGCGAATGCATTTTTTTAAATCATAATAAAATAGTTTTTAAAATTGAATAGGTTCCTGAAAAAACAGAGTTGATGTATGCAACAATTTTAAAATTATTAAGGGCCAGACTTTTGTATTATAACAATTCAAAATATATAATAAAATTTAAATGTATGAATATCGAGAGTTCTATTAAAAATAACCAGAGGGAGAAACTACGATCTCAGGATGCCAGTTCATTAGATTTGTGTAGCCTAACGACACCTAACGGAGAATATGCGAACTTCCAGAAAAAGATGCAAATTGTTAACTAACCCGGTTTTCGAAACTGAAATAAACCAATTAAAATTACTTCCCGATATTTTCGACATGCACTTCCCATATCAAAATCACGCAAAATTATTATATCAATCCAAAAAAATTACTACCTTAACCTAATATTAAATTATTTATTAAATATCTATATTTGAAAGTCAAGACCTTCGCCTAACGTTATAACAAGTTTAAAGCGGAAACCGTCAGAAAAATTCAATTTACATGAAAACCATAAACTCTGAAGAAAAACCGACATAGCCTAAAAACAGAATGAACTTTTTTACATACAAAAAGTCTTTGACAAAGTTATCAAATATACCAATAATATAGTTGTGTTAGAACGGGACAATCGGTCCCGTTCCCAACTTAAAAAATCATTTACAACGTACTGCAGAAGACATCTTATGTGTGGTAGCCATGCCCACGACGGAAGAACTTACCTGTGATTGGACTGCGAATTTACACTGAATACGAAATCAGATTCTTTAGTTTCTTTAAGTTATAAACATACAAAAACTAGAATATAAAAGAGGTATCAGTAATATGTAAGTAATAGTAAGTATTTTATTCAATTTATCTATTATTTCCCACTATAAAATAACTATTAATTATTCTTTTAATGATTGCACTTTTCAAAAAACAATTTAATACTCGAAAAGAGAAATTTGTTTAACCATTTCATTCATAAACCCTTAGAAACACCACCACCCGAAGTGTATATTTAGTAGGCAAGTGTGTAAAAGTTCCGGAGTGTAACAACAGTGAAAAAATGATTATTCTTGTAAAAGCTGCCAAAGTAAGCAGTTGCCGAATCGGTTTGTGCTACACAATTTGATAAATTAGATATTTTCGTACCCAATTTAACCATTCAAGACAACCAACAAGATTGGAAGTTTAAGATTTGGAAGATTGTTTTATTTAATCAATCAATAGTAATGAACAATATTTATTGAACTATAAATCAACTTGTAATAGGTATTTTATGTCGAAACGATCTTAATTAATGTTGAAAATAATTCTTTTACTTGTTGATTAAAGAATCCAGATTTCTTTTACTGCTAATTGTGTCTAATTATTTTACCATATATAATCTAGATAAGATATATATCAAGTAATGTAAGATTATTACTGTGATATTTTGATAATTAAGATTCGTAAGTGAAGCTACCCAAAGATTAACAAATAACATATAAATAAGTGTTGTTTTATAGTAGTATCACTCTGTATAAAATTAAACTTCTTATTACCTACAATTTGGAAAAGTAGTCCATTAATTAACTATTCTTCTTGTATACTTTCCTAATTTGCAGGTTTGTAGATCACAGGGAATTCTATGTTTGTCACTGTGTGTTTGTATGGAATCCAGAACAAGACCAATGTTGGCTGGAAGTATACTCACCCTTAGCATCAGGACCATTACCTTCTGCAAAGCCTGAAGCTGCTTTAATCAAATCCAAACTACCGTCTGATAGTTTGTTTACCCTTCCAACATATCCTCCCATGAGGTCGTACACTCATAATATGTGGAGTGGTGATAGAGTTTTGGGTAAGAATATGTATTTAGTATAACAAATGTGTAGGGCTTACTTTAGATGTTCTTATTTTCCTACAGTGCCTTGAGTGATTATTATAGTTGTACTACAGCTTTGTTTTCATTGATTTATTAAATTTAATATTTTTTTATTTTGAGAACAACCCGGAATATGAATCCCGATGACAGAGAGCAGTTTTTGAATAAGAAATTAGTTTGATCAAAAATAATTTTACTGTACTTTTGAAATTATTCCTGCTAGAACTAAGGTAATATTTAAATTCATAAATTAAATAGAATATGAACTGTGCATGAAGTACATAGAAACAACTTAACTTGCTAGTCAGGAATTAGAGGTACCGTAACCCATCTTACAAAAGCAAGTAAAACTTGGAGCCATAATTTTTTCCATGAATTGTCAAAACTTTTCACCTCAATGGGCATATTGTTAAACACAAACAGAAATAATAATTATTTATTAGTTTTTCACCCACAAGATATAAATATAAAGAAATTTTCAAAACCATATTTTGAATATACTAACTTTTTTAATCACAATAAATTCCTTAATTACAGGTATACAAATTATTTGCAATAACTTATAAATATTGCAGATCTAACAAGTAAAGACAAGTAATTTGTTACAGTAATTTGTTATAACTATCCCATTATATATATTTTTTTAATAATCAGTCTCGCTTCTTTGTTATACCCACCTATATTTGTTTTTTCTTTAAACTCACCTAGAAATATAAGTCAATTTTATATACTCTTAATCAATATTGTATCATAATACTACAGTAGAACCTCGGTTATCAAAGTTTCCGTATTAAACGAGGCAAATTAAAAAAAGAACTTTTGTCAAAATCAATTCTGTTAACTTACAAATAAAAATGTAAGTTAACTGAATTTATTTTGATTAAGAATTCATGCTTGAGAGGTTTCTCAATAAGTAAATTAATAATAACAACTTTTGTGTTAGATGTTAGATTGAACAGAAAGAAAACAAAACAGTCGATTGCCTTGTACATCGTGAAAACATTTCCGCTCATTACCCAACGTAATGGTATGAGTGACGGTTAGCGGACAGGTAGTATAGTGAATGACGAAGCAGTCTTGGGCCTGTTTACACTCCCCTCCTCGCGGCATCGTATTTAGGACTCGCCATCTTATCCCACGAGTTCTTTCTTCCCTTACTTTTGTTTTTAGTCGGTGTTGGTGTTAAACTTTGTGAATGAGAGTGTCATTATTAGTGGAAAGCGAAAGCATGTTATTTTCTTTAAATGAAAAATGGGAAGCAATTAACCCTTTCCCCGGTATTCATAATTGACACCAAGTGCCTCATACCAGACCTCTTAAGTGGCCAAATTTGTCACTTATATTCAGTTAATGTTCAAACTACGATAACTAATTAACTACTTATAAATATACATGAAATGTTTACCATATCTTAATATTATATTGGTATATACAAAATTTATATATTTACTTACCTAATGCAGCACTGACATTTTTTTTTTTAAAGTTCAAATAAAAAACAAATTGAAAATAAGTTGTTCACTCACAGTTATAACTTAGAAAAATATTAGGAGGCACTTTATATTTGTTAGGCCATAAACTGTCTGTTTTATTTGTGTTCAATTACTACAAAAGTACATTTAATAAATCAAAAAATTTACAATGTTTTTTAAATTCAGTCTAGCCATGTTTTACGTGACTCTTGGTTCACAAAAGTTGTGCTACTTATTAGATTATAAACACAGATCTAAATTCCTTAACAGCTGGAAGAAATAACAAATGATATATAACATACTGTAAAATGTTCTCTGAACACGTTTTTGAAGTTAGTTTTAAAACAGATGGTGAAGTTATACGCATTTAAAGTACTACTACGGATTAGTACGGAAGCCCGGGGAGTGACAAAAATTAAACACTACGAGTTACTACGGAATACCGGGGAAAGGGTTAAACAATTAGATGGAGGTGATTCAATAAAAACAGTGGCAAGTGATTTAAGTGTTGGGGAAGTGACTGTCGGAGATTAGAAACGAAATAGATAGGAAATTGAAAAGTGGGTATCTCAACAATATTCAAATAAAGAAGAGACTAGACAATCAGTGAAAAAAAGGGAGCATTAAAAATCTTTAGAGGCATTATTTTTGTGGTTTTTATTACAGCAGCTCACAGTATCCAATTTTTTTCATTTGAGTACATTATCAAATCGTCTTTGCTTATTTAAAACTATATTATTTAAAGCCATATAAATAGATTTTGAAGTAAGTATGGCTCCAAATCAGCGAATAACAATTTAAATGGTGTGGGAACTCGCACCTCATTGGTTTTCTCATGGCCTACTGTACTATCCAAGGTCTGCCCGGTCCTAATTACCTCTGATAATCGAGGTTTTACTGTATATACATTGTAAATATAATTTAATTCAAATTTTATAAAGTTGTCATAATAGCATAATATTCTTTTGCAGTTGCATCATTAGAAGTACTCAGAGATCACATGAATCTGATTGGATTCCGTTTACGAAGGTGTCAAGGATCTTTACAAGTAGTGAGGTCATGTAGTAGGACTCAGTCAAACCAGAGTGCACTTAATCCTCCCGAGGTATTTATTACCTGATTATAATATTGTATATTATCCCCATTATTTGTAAGGATTTATTGATTTTAAATTTGGAGCTAATACCATGTTATTCGGCTAGATTTTATTTTGATCAAAATCTAAAAATTATAAGGAAAACAAAAGAAATAAAAATAACAGGGTTCTGACATGAGAAGCCTAGAATTAGTTTGCTTCTTACAAGCTTGGAAGAGGTTGGATTTTGAAGGTTGATAGAAACAATCAAAAGTTATGAGCGTTTTAGAGATTAAAATTAACTTTAACACTTGTTATCTTAATGGCATATTACCCGTTAAAGCTGAGCCTATGCTTTGAATTTGAGGTGAATTGCAGCTTCCTATTTCATTTATAAATGTAAACATTATCAAATCTTTTCTGAAACACATAAAGGGCAAATTGGGTGATGGGGTATTTAACCCGCATAAGTTCTATTGAAAGTAAGGCAATGAGAAAATTTTGTTTTCAGGAGAGACACTAACAAGACTGGGCATAGAGTCGACAAGAAGGAAAACCTAATAATGTATTTGGTTTTCTGGAAGATAATTTTATTGTGTGATATGTTTGTGAACAAAATATTTTTTAACAAAAAGCAATGTCGAATGAGTGTTATTAATATTTAAGGAATATTTTTAGTTGTCAAAGTTTTGACTAACAAAAGCAATCATTATTTTTAGTGTAGTTTTATTAGATTTACAAAATATAATGATATAATATTAATAGAATTAAACGTAATTCAGGCTGTATTTTTTGTTTAACCTTGATAAATTGTAACCTAACTTTAGTTTTAAATAAAGTTTAATTTTTGTAACACTTTACTTATTATTTTATATAATGTAAATTTTTTTTGATTTTTTTAGGATGTTTTTAGATTTTACAGCGTTTATCTTAATTTTAAATCAATGCCAATTATTTTTAGAGCTGGTAGTTTTGTAGTATTTAATAATATTGTTTTAAACTAGTATAAAAGTTAGTGTAATTTTATTTTATTTATACGGTCTTTTTTATGTGTAGTATAAGTGTTTGTGTAAGCAATGTAAGGTGATTGTGTTTGTTTATTTAATTTAAATATAATTATTTTACATACTGAAATTGAAATTAGAAGTTGTACCTCCACATAATACCTCATCACAGCTTTGTCATGTGAATTAGAAATTAGTCTTTGCTAACTAAGTCAGAGAATCAAAATTTTGCTAATATTAATATAATTCAATAATAGAGCAGGACTTTTAATGTTATTGTTTAGTACGCATCAGCAAACCGATTTATATTTGCAGTTTGCTTCTATGAGCCGTTAAATTAAACTACACGTATCTTGCTTACCTTAATAAATAAATACTGCTGTTAATAATAGTTTGTCTTGCACTATAAAAGCCATTTCATTTAAACCAACTACATTGTTATGGTTATTTTAAAAGTAAACATTTTAATATAGAATATTTTGTAATTGAAAAAATTATTTAAATAATCTTAGTTTGTTGCTTATTATTCAAGATTGTCGAACGATACTTTCAGGCCTTTTAACTGTGCTATTACTTTTTTTTATAGTAAGATGGTTTGTGTCGATCGAGTTTGCAGTAAGAAGCATATTTTCAATTTTATGCTTCTGGGCTTGAAGGAATAAGACAGTAACAAATGAGATATAAGGGAACGTGATAAATCACTTTAATAAGCTTATTAAGTCAAAAAGTTATAATTAATAACCTTTTTCACGACCCCAACAAAAATAGTAGTTTTCTCCTTCGAAACTGACAAATTTGTTAATATTTCCTCTGTACTTAATAAGTTTTGCATATTCGAGCTTTTTTTAAACAACTTAGTGGTGATAGAAATACAAAATTGAAATTTAATCCTTTACAATCAGCAACTTAATCTACAAAGTTAATACAAACTATTAATTTACTGCAAATAAATTACTAAATACAGTAGGACCTTGATTAACCAATTATTTTAAGAAGTATTACTTTACTAGATGCTCTCCCATAAAAATATACACAAATTATCTAACGTTTATTCCCAAACTCTAAAACTTTATCGACATTATTATATGTAGTAAATGTTTCATATTGCTGACAATTAAATGATTGGTAAATCAACAACCGTTAAATTTTACAAATTTTTTTATCTTTAAGTTTTTATTAAAATTTGTTGTCTTAGTGTATTTATGTTCTGTCGCTTAAGTATCTTTATTACGTTAAACTTTCAGAAAGTAAACACATTAAGCAAAAAAGGTTAATAAAATAATTTATTATGAATCTGTTTTTATTCACAATGGTATCTGTTCAACTTCACAGAAGACTCATACTTCATAGACATGTATATACTAAATCACCTGATAATTATTTAGAATATTTCGCAAACAAACATTGCCGAAGTTCTAATTATGCCAAATTATCAAAATTTAACTGTATGTTTAGCTGATTTTGTGCAAATCATTAAGCATAAGTGGTTTACCAAATTTGGTATTCAAGTTTTACGGAGTTGTCTATGTTAAGTTTGTACATTATACAAGATCTTTGAAGGATATTATCCTAACAGACCTAATAATTTCATTTTATCAATTACTTTAAATGATTTATTAAAAACTTCAGATTAAAAATAATAATTCTGAATAATTTTTTATAGAAATAAAATGTGAAACATACTCAACATAAGATGCTGTATTTAAACAAAGTTAACTACTTTTATATTTTACTGACTCACCAAGTCATACAGATGCTTGTATATAAGATGGTGTTTATAACATGGATTTCCATTGCTTTATTTTTAGCTAATTATGTTAATAATATAATATTAATGACAAGAATTTATTTTAAATATAAAAGAATCAAACTGATCACATTTATGTGACAAAAGAACAAACGTCCATATTCAGAACTGTCATGTAAAACCGAGTTTAGTCTTCAAAACTAACAAGTTACTCATTACATGTTATTTATGACTTTTTATTAAACAATTTTATGAGTTTTATTAATGACATACTTGCAATTGTTTCTTCATTCTTATTCTTACTTTAAAAAAACTAAATTTTTCTTGCCATCAAACAATATTGTCTCTTGATTTTTCCTACATTATTTGTATAAAATAACTTCTCTTTACTTTATTAAATACAAAAACAATCTTGCACTCTCCTAACATCTCAAAGCTGAATTTGTCTACCTGTTTCATGAATGAATGGTGCTACAAAATATTTGAAAAATAGATATTATTATTTAATTTGCATCATTTTCATAAAATTTTAATATTAGATCATTGGTACTTTATCTTATCACTAACGCAATGCAAGATAATGATTCTTGCTTCTTTTTTTTTTTTTTTTTTTGTTCCTTGTAAATGTATATATTTTTTAAGAAACCATTTGCTTATTTATACCTTTGACAGCTAAATGGAAAAAATATTATTTTTCATATACTAATTATTAGCTTTTTTACAGAACATATTTTTTATAGGAACAACTCAAAACATCTCTACTATTCCTTGTGCCATTTCTTTATTTCTGTGTAGATATGTATATGTAACTATGAGGTTGAATTTTGTATAGAATTTTAATATACATAAGCAGTTAAAATGTATGATGTGGTAATTAATGTATTGTGTGCTGAAACCACAGACTTTATTTTGTATGGTTTTTTATTTGTATAACAATAATAAAGATTTTATACAATGTTACACATAAACATTTTTATTTATTTGCCACACTTTGATAAAATGTCATACTTTTTATTGTATATTTTTTAGTTTATGGCACATTCTTATTTATACATAAAATGTAATTCTGAATAAAAATAGAACTTAAAAGACTATACAGTTTCTACATTTATTAAAACAGTTTTTACATTAATTTTCTTTTTTCATTTTACTTAAATTTGTGATTTATGTCTTACGTGTATCTGGGTTCAATTTTCAGTATATAAAAAGGAAATACAGTAAACTCCCTATTATCGGCGGAATTGACTGGTGTAGATAATCAAATTTCGGGGATAGTCCACAAAATTGCTGATAGCAGCTAAACAATGGCTGAAGGTACTAAAAAACAACACAAAAGTGTTTTAAATCAGTTTATTGTACATTCAAAGAACGTATGTGAAAAAAAAACTAAAACTATGTTATTTACATTATTGTATTTACAGGATTTTTTGTTTAGTATACTGTACTATACAGCACACTATGGCAGTTTATTAAATTCTATTATTTTTATGATCACTTTTAATATGTTACAATATTTAGAAAATATATTTTCGAGGTAATTTTTAAGTTAAAAATTAGTTTTTTTTAAATTTTTTTCAAATAAAATGTTTTACCGCTGACGCCGCGGATAATCGAGAGTTTGCTGTATTTCATTGCAAGACAAAAAGTACAATGTAAATGATAAGTGCAAGTAAATAATGTAAAACTATTTCTGTTGTGTAAAACTAAGAATAAGTTCTGAAAAAGTTTGTACAAATTTTTGTGTAGCCAGTGTTTTGAATCAAGTTTAGTTCAGATTTAGAAATTATTTTTTTTTTTTTATTTAGAGTTATTACAGGTAGTAGAGTATATTAATATGATAGATGCATTTTTACTAAAGTATGGTCTATTGGTTTTATAAAAAAATATTTGTAAATTCAACAGTAATTTTGAAAGTACATGCTTCAACAAAAATATTTTCATATCTTTTTCTTGATAGTTCTATTATACATTATTTTGATGAGCCTTAAACTGTTTATCCAGTCCTAAATTTTCCATTCGCTGACAACTATTTAATAAAGTTTAAGATAGATAATGCGTAATTCATTGTCATATAAATAACTCTTCTGACTTTAGCAGAAGATTCCTGATTTTTTACAATTCCTGCCACACTCCTAATAGTATTATCTTCAGCTTTATAAAAGTTCATTTTTAAACCTTTTGATTTTAAAAATGTATATTTTGATTTTTGAATATGTTTTTAAAAATAAATGTACAGGTTATTTGTGGTGAAGGCTTTTTATTTGATTGCCAAAATACCACAAATTTATGAAAGTAATTACAGACATGAAGATGAAAGCTAAGCTATTCATTTTGAATGTCTGTGTTTTATCCATGCATAGTCTAACACGTTGCTTCTTAAAATCATCCTTTAATATCATTCCATAACATTTCTCAAACAGAGAGATAGCTTAAAATTATTGTAGATGTTCAAGTACAAAATATTTTTACTGGTGAATAGGTAAAATGATTTCATAGTTTTTTGGTCTACTGATAATATAATAAGGGAGACTCAATCATAATGTTTTAGAAAATGTTTTAAATTTATTTTTAAATAAAATCTTTTTATAGGTTTTATTAATTACTATGCCTAGAAATTTTAACTTAACTGTTTCTTACTTAGCAAACTGTACAAGTACTGTAAATTTTCATCTAGACCGTGTTTTTAGTACACTAATAATAAATAATTCACCTGAATTTTTAAGCTGGGAGGCATGCATTTATTACAATTGTTGCAATCAATGGAGTTTTTTTTTTTAACTAAATCATTAATAACTAAAAATATAAATTTTTCATATTTTAAATTTTATTATATTTAATTTACTTTTTAATTAATGTTAAATTATATTACTTACTTTTTGTTTATAAAAATATTTGTTTATTTCAACAAAAAGTGAATACTGTTACAAATGTTATCACATACATAGTTTTGACACTTTCCTAATTCAGTTGAATTTTTTTTATTCACTATAAAGATTGAAACATAAAGCTTTAAGGGTATGTTTTGGGCTATCTAAATTACTGAAATATAGATGACTTTTTTTCATTTCAGGAGGGGTTCCATGGTAGTAAAGTAATGTAGTTAATTTGAAAGGTCAAGTTTATATTATTATACAGTAATGGTTTTTTTTATAAACTGTACCATTTTGAAGTTATAAAGTTTTAATAATAAATTTTATGAATTTCCAAAGAACTGTATTTCTTTAATGGTTGAATTTCAGAAAACATTTAAAATCAAAAGGATAATAATCTCTTGTATCAACAAATCAAAAAAGGGGTTGAAAATTTTGGGTTGTCTATCTACCCTGGCACCCTGCCAAAAATGTTAAAAACTTCATTTCTCCATTTAAAAAGTTAGATAAGATGCATTTTTAATCTCAGCAGTTAAAAATTATTTAATATATGGTAGGTTTTTCAACCCTGTTTTAATTATATAATTTTACAATTGATGAATCGTTGACTGAACAAATCTATAGGGATTTGTTTCATCTTCTCTCCAACAACTAATTCATTAAACAAATTACTATTGCAGTAATAATGTGTTTTCTCTTTCAGTAAGTTCCTTACCTTATAATGTTAAAACATGACAACATAATAATGTAGTCTATATTGTGTAATTATGTAATAAAAGCCCAAAGTGGAAATATTGTAATATTTGTACTGTATTCTTCTTATAAGTATTAAAGAAAATAATTTTTCCAAAATGTATACTGAGTTTCTTTTAATAATTTTAACCATTCTACTTTAAAATGTATACACAGCTGGCAACATAAGTTTGTTGTGGATTAAATCAAAAAATTCATACAAGTGGTTCTGTTTTAATAATATTACAATATAGTAAGTATCACAAATATAACAATAAATAGAAATTAGGTACAACGTTCACAATTTATAAATTTACTGGTTTAAAAAAAAGAGAGAAGACAATTGTCTTAAATTTGTAAAATTTGTTTTTACTAATAGAAAAATAGAAAATTTTTGCAAAATATTTAAATTGAATCTTAAACAGACAATGTCATGATTCATTTCTAATGCTTATGACTTTAATTCTACTAAGCATTTGGTGACATATAAATTGTTTTAAAGATCTTCGTTAAAAAGTATGTTTTGAAATGAAAACAGATAGTTTATTAACAAGACGAGTACGTACATAGTAAATCGATAGTCAGTAACCAGATTTAAACCTATGCAAACTGTGTTGGTGATCCAAACTGTAGTAGACTGGACTAGTGACTTTAACCTTTCAGCCACTCTGGAGTAATAATAAAAAAAAATAGAAGAACACAAAAATGTTCTTTGTTTAGAGTCGCTATCTTAATTCAGTAAAGCAGATGTCGACATTCTTAAAGCTGTTAGTAATCTTGATAAGGATAGACTTGTAATAGAAAAGTTCATATGCCACGTCCTATGTCCCTGGCACAAATATATCAAACATTGGAGAACTGAGATGGTGGAAGTTCACAAAGAAAGAAACTCAAGGAGAAAACTTGCTACCAACAAGAGCATCACTGACACCATATGTTGATAGAGTTTGTTATTAGACCATAGAATTGTCCCGTGCTGATCAGCCTTACCCAGATCTGCCTTCACCATTAAACTTTGGTTGGGAATTGAAAGAGACAAACAACCATTATGCTCCTGTAATGTGTATGCTAACATGTGCTCCAGAGACAGTCCTTCAGCTTATTAGGTGCTCTTGTATTAAAAGAAAGTGTACTCCACCATGTAAATGCCTTGCCCACAACCTAAAGTGTTCTGAACTATGTGTGTGTGGAGGAGACAAAGATATGTGTGACAACTATGATGATGACTATACAAACAATGACGAATCATCGGGAGACTTAGATGGTGATGAAATTTTTTTAAGAGAAAAATTTAATCTCAATAATGTTTTTTATACCAATACGTAACAGATTTGAAGATCGTATACAACTACTAATAGGCACTACTACAAATTTATTATATAATGGAGTTAATTATGATTTCTACAGAACAATGTCATATAATTGTCATTTGTTCATTAATGTTTGTGTAATATCATTGTACATCTATTAGTAAAATCTTGCATTGTATTATTAAAGTTATTCTGTTAAAGTTTAAAAAAAAACAACAGAATTATTAGTTTTTCATCCCATAAGAAATAACTGATGGTAACACATGTTCGAAACCGAGCGTCTAATATTTAATTGCCCATAACTCACAAACGGTAAAAGATATGGAAAAATGTATAAGGACGAAATTTGTCCGTCTGTTCAAGCCCAACAAAAAGTATTCTATGTACATTTTGCGTATGAGCATTCTGGAAGGAGTTAGTCTTCTTTTAATGAATAAATGTCACATATGGCAGCCATCTTGGATTTATGACGTCATACAAACCAAACGGCGCAAATTGAAAGTAAACACCCGGTACCACACCATTATGTAGCATATTATAAAGAGATTTCACATTGTCGCACCTTCCCTTCAAAAAAAACCCACGGACTAGGTAAATGTGCATTATGCTCCTAGACTATACATAGTCTTTAAGATATCCAGGGACTTTTCTTGTTCTTGAAGATCTCCTGAGTTCTTTATCTTCCTGAGTGTCACTTGTTGCTTCAGTACTTTGGGAATCTGATTGATCAGTAGAAATGTGATAGTTACTATTGGAAATTGGCATTTGTTGATCAGAATCAATACTATCCAGTTCAGAAATCAAATTTATATCACCTCTTGGGGCCAGTTGCTTTAGCGGTACTGTAGCTTCTGTCCCATGCATGTCGTATAAGGGCATAATGAGGGTTAGCTTCTATTAATTAGATCAGCTTCATCAACTAGTGGTTCATATTTACTCATCCTTTCATTACGTTTCACCAAGACTGGACCCGGTTATAGTAACCTTACTGGCAATGTAGTTCTGTTTGAAGAACGACTTGGATGTATGAAAATCTGTTCATGTGGAGTAGTTTATTGTAGTACATAATAGAGAACGTATTAAATGTAGAGCTTCTGGTAGAGCTACTTCCCATTGATTCGATTCTGATTGAGACCCTTTGATTTTAATGTCAGTGTGATGGTTTTTCATATTATTCCATTTAAACGCTCTATTTGTCCATTGCTGGCAGGATTATATATGGACTAGTCAAACTGGTTGCTCCTCCCTTTTGATGAAGGTAGCTCGTTAACTCGGCAGATAAAAAAGATCTTCCCCGGTCAGAATGTATATAACAAGATCTACTGAACATAGAGAATATATTATCTAGACATCTTATTATTGTACTTGACGCCATATCTTTACAAGTATATGAAAACGTGAATACTCATCAACTATGTTCAAAAGGTGCCGGTTTTGACATGACGATGGTAATGGTCCTTTGAAGTCAATGCTAAGTCGTTCAAAATGGGAAGGTGCTGTAATTAATGTATTTTTAGTTTTAAGGAAACATGGTTTAAAGTCTGCACAAATTGGACTCAAAGAGATCATCTTCTTTATTTCTTCTAGAGAATATGGCAAATTTTTGTTTTTTACCTAATGATTCTTGCGAGTTATCCCAGGGTGATTAATGCAACTCATAGAGTTTCTTATCTGAAAAAGTAATCCTGCAGACCTGTGAAAGCGTATCTGCTGTTATATTGTCTTTTCCTGGGCACTATAGACTATCAAATGAGTAAGGACACAGTTCCAAATGACAGCGCATGATTTTGTCATTTTTTATTCTGCTAGGATGTTTAAGGTCGAAAATAAAAAACAATGCCTCTTGATCTGTTATTATTGAAAGTGATTCCCTAGCAAAAAATGTCTCCATTCCTTCATTGATTCAACAATAGCTTGAACTTCTCTTTCAACTGTTGAGTAACGCTTTTCACAATCAGATAATGTTCTTGAAAAGAATGCTATGGGTAGACCATTTTGACTAAGAGAAGCTGCAATAGCTACACCAGAAGCATCTGTTTCTACAGTCAATATTCCTTTGCTTTTAACAGTGGCCAAAAATGAATTAGAAATATCTTGCTTTAAGAGCTGAAAATCATTTTCAGATGAAGGTGGGAAATCGTTTCAACAGGTGGTGGATTGATGGAAAAATCTATCAAAAGGTTTGTTACAATTGCTTTCTTATCATCGGAAATACTCATCTGATCAATTACAATGTTCGCTATGCTCCGATGAACTAAAATGTGCGCTCGAACAGATCGGGCATATGCATCACCTGATAGCATTTTGTCAATAGAGTTTGGAGCATATATATTGTACAAAGCAATTCCTTCAACCCACTTCCAGCCATGGTTTGGCTAATACTACCAAGGTAAGACATTAATAAGTGGAATCCTCCCAATCTTACTACAACCTTTGTCACTGGTGAATTGGTCAGGGCAGCAGCAACTATTTCCCTTGCCTTTATGTATAATGGTTGGTCAAAAGTTACCACGCATGTCTGCCGAGTCGTGCACTGCTGTGTTGCTAACTGGAGAGTGGTGTAGATCGTATCATAGCTGTTTGGTGAGGCATTGACAAAAGAAAGCGGAATAACTGCACTTTTTTCACTACTTTTTGTTTGTATGCTTTCCATTCAGGGATTTGAGGAATGCTTAAGTGCTTTGCCAATAGCTAACAGAAATTGGTTCCTTTTAATTTTCCAATTTCATTACTCTCATCAACTCTAATGTCCTCAATAACAACCTTATTCAGACCCTTATCTTGAGGGTGTTCATACTTTTGAAGAGTTACCAATCCTTTTCTCCCTACTTCCTTTACTGTCGGTCTTGCTTTGAGTTTTCTGATTTTGCCACTTGATTGGAAATTGAATGACGGAGTAACAGTCTTGATACCTCCCATACTGTGGAATGTCCTATGTCCATCTATCGTTGCGTTGATACATTTGTACCAGTTATCCCTTTGATCGTATAGGGAATCGCTAGTCAGCGT
>JAGFPH010000186.1:113146-131583 GCA_018207615.1 Philaenus spumarius | reverse complement strand
TTACCCTTACTACTTAATTTTGCCTGTACTGAAAATTTTACTCTCCCTCAAGAGGTCCCTTTTCATTTTTCGCATCACATATATGTTACGAAAATATTAATTATTTTTGAGATAATTAAGAAAAACTGAAAAATTGTACCTAAAAATTAGAAAAATTACATATTTAAGTACATATTTCTCTGAAACATTTGGAGTTACAAGAAAACTGTAAATACAGTTTTTGTAGTAGATTTTGTGTACTTTAAATTTTGTAATTGCATATGGTATATAAAATATTAATACTTATGAGATAATTTAGAAAAACCAGAAAATTGTACTTAAAATCCAAGATGGCGGCGAAAGCTCAAGTCTCACGTTAGGGTCTTTTAGTATGATAAAGTAGAAGCCTTAACTGACATTTTAAGCCAATTTGAAAAACTATACCATTTTTTGTTTTCTTTGTGAACTTTAAAGCTAAATTGACTGGGCTATAAAGTAACATAAAAATTTAATTTTGAGTCATTGCTATTTTGATAATTTACAAATCATGTTATATAAAACACATTCAAGTTTTACTAGCTCTTGTTTTCAAAAATAAATAAAAAATCATTCACTAATATAATTTGTTTTCATTACTGACATTTTTTATTAAATAAATGTGTTTTACATAAAAATATTATTATTTTTACTATTCAGAAAAGGTGTTTTAACTTATTTAAAATGGTTCATAAAAAATGGGCGTGAAATGAATAGATTTTATTATGCGGTTAAACCCACGCTCAGTCATAGGTCGAACTCGTCAAGACCTATGACTGACGCGGTTAAAGCCGCAAGCTCGATCCGAGGGCGCCAACTTGCTAGTCATTTCTAATAGGACCGTAAAATGGCGTAGCACGGGAAGTGTTAACAGATGTATTAAACTAGCAAACTGCCAGATTTACAGTACATTTGATTAAAATGCTCAGTTTACTAAAACAAAAATCCAGGTGGGAAAACGCTATTATTAAATATTGACAATGTTTTACATCCAATCTTTGCTAATCACTGAATTTATCTACATCTATTGTTTACCATAAGTAGTACCATGATGATGACATAATGACATTGACCTACATCTGAATGTTGCATACATTAGCAAAAAATATGCTCCATGATAAATTCATTTCAGCAGTATTAAGAAATGTTTTTAAAGTTGCCAATCTTTAACATTTTATCTGTTTGTCTGGAAGATATTAAGAGAAGTTTCTTATTCCTCACCCCTCCTCCTCCACACACACCAAAAACCTAATAACTTTCTTGATTTATTTTATTTGAATACCTTCATGTTATTTAAGATTTTTATATCTGTGAAAACTGTACATTTAATATGCAACAACAAAAATGAATACATTTTTTTACTTTCTCCCCCTATACCATAGTATATGGAGAAAGTATTATATTCGTCAAAATTTTCGAGTTTGAGTTTTTGGTGAAAATATCCGTTTTGGGCCCCCCCTGAACCTAAAAAAGTGGTTTTCGGAGTGATGTCTGTGTGGATGTTATCAGACCTAGAGCCTAAACCAGTCGTCCGGTTTTGATTAAATTTGGTATAGAGGTACTAATCCACGGTATCTCCAGGCGGTTTTTTCATTTTTGTGAATTTTTTATTTTTAAGGGTAATTTTCCCATAAAAACCCTTAAAATAACGGAAAAATCACTTTTTCTCCAAAACGGCTCTAACGATTTTGATTAAAATTTTATAGTTTATTAGGGACCTAGAGTACTATAAACTGTAAAATTTTAATCAAAATCGTTCGAGCCGTTTTTGAGAAAAGTTGGTTTTCCGTTATTTTATGGATTTTTATGGGAAAACAACTTTAATACAAAATGACCTCTCCTACCCCACCATACAAGTCACTGTGAATCTGTTTAATAACTTAAATATGTTTGTGAGAAAGTATGTGCCAGTTCCTGGTACCGTTTTTTTTAATTTGTATTTAAAAGTATTCTCAAGCAAGGCAGGTAAGCACATAATTCACTATTTGTTAAGAGAAGGTCAGTAGAAAAGTAAAAAAAAACATTTTGTTTATTTCTAAAAAAATCTATTCTTTTATTAAAATGTTGATATGTGACAAGTTATATTATAAACATATTTTCCTGCTTAGTTTCACTCTGAAATTTTTTTGCAGTGTGTCAATATAATGGATGTTGTGTAAGAGCTTGAAAGGCAGGAGGATCATGTTCTAGGCTATTTAGTTAGGGGGGTTGTTGGTTATTTCTATCCCTATTATGGAGTTTTACCAAGTACCAACTGTTTTTACTTTAAATTCCATTTAGTTACACTATTATAACTGAACCCCATTGTTCTATTTTCCTCCCAAATACCTGTTTTGGTTTATCTAAATTTTTCTGTAGAATCTACCAACTCCAATGAATATGGTGCTAAACAGTTTTAAAACTAAAAAATAAAATTTTTCTGACACCTTCACTTTAATCGCTTTTTCCCGAAAGTTAGTATTTTCTACAGTTCCGTACCTTTATCTCCGTTTCAGGATCTTATAGAAAGTTGCAATTTTTATTGCGGTTTTCACTGACAATATTATAAAGAGGCTGTAGCAGAATCACACTTTATGTCTTGTATTTCTTCAATTAAAAATATTTCTTTGTTTAAAAAATGAGGTAGGCCTATTTTTTTTACAAAAATCAACATTTTAAATTTAAACAGTTTGTGATATATCTTTTTAAATCTGGTACAGGACCTTACGTAAAAGGTCTAAAATATAAAGTCAAAATTTTAAAACAATACCTACCATTAATAGTTTTTATTACACGGTAATAAAACATGCATATACTCGGAACTTCTATTTAAAATGCATTAATGTTGTATAAACCTTCTCCCACCTGCAATTCTAAAATGAATTGAAGATGAAAAGAACAAGAAACTACAGTAGTTAATTGTAAATTGATTGCAGACATAAAAAAGTTTGTTATGAAAAAAACTGTACTGTATTCTGTTAAAATAGTCTGGAAATAAAAGAGCAAGAAGACGAATGTGAAGATTTGAAAGCAAGTTTATTGATGCGCAGGAATTTAAAAACAAGTTTTTATGAAATCAGAGATGCCAATTTGCTGGTTTACATGAGCTGTTTGGAAAGAAAGATAATCTTGTAAAGGTTGTTAATTAATTGGAAGAACTTAAGTTTTGTCTTTGAAACGTTATGTACCCGGTAAAGAATATAATATTTTATGGGCATTTATTTCCTAAAGAAATATGATTTTCCTTGATGTTGAACTTTCTTATACGAACGAGGAGGTATAATACAACTTTTACTCACTTTAAGATATTTATTGTCTGAAAAGTTTTAATTTCTTAAATAAAAAAAGCTAGAGGTTTTCTTGTTTTTAATGTTCTGTAGTTTTGTTTAGAAAAAACATATGACTTTTTAACAAGATTTTAAGCTAAATTTAAAAGTATAAGTTTCTTTAATGTTATAAAATCCTATGCAACATACACATTTCATGCCTTGTAGGCCAGTCGGTGGGGGTAATTTTAGACCAAAAGTTCCAGTAATTTGCAATACGGCTGATTTTTTTAAATAATTACCTTAAAATATGTAGATTTATATAAACAAAATTTTACCAATCTATCAATTTCCCAAAGTTGAAAAAAAAATCGAAAAACATTTTTATTTCTCGATATTTCTTAATATTTCGAGCTGGGATGAAGATAAATAAAAATAAAAAATACCACCGTGTGGGAGAAGTATTTTTCAATAAAAAAGGTCACATGTATTTCTTTCCTCCGAGCAATGGTTTATCTGGAAAAAATTTGATAATGCAGGTATGTATTTTGCAGCAGGGGAAATCACTAAAAGTTGAAATCTCATTCACATATGAAGCGTTGGCTCATTCTAAATTGGCTGAATTTTAATATATCGAATTGAAACTTGACATATGAGTTAAAACATATATTTTAAACATTTATGCTGGGTCTCAGCTTGTTATCTTGAAAATTACCCGATCTAGAGCCACTTGACTTATCAATGGGTTTCTCGATTTTAGGACTACCGGACACACGAACTAATTTTAATCGGCTTCAGTTTAGAAAATTTTCAAAATATCAACCTAAAAGTTTTTTTTACAAGTTAAACATATAGATTCAAACAAGATCAAGGAGTATAAACCTTTTTTACTATTTACTTTTAAAAGCACAAGTAACTTAAAAAAGTATAATTTTAGACATTTTTAGATTTTTCATCAAAACGCTTGAGTTGATCAGCTGCAGAGTAGTTAAATTTTTTTAAATAAGTATATAAAAAAACAATTGTGTTTGTAACCTCTGTACCAATTTTTAAATCGATATGTTCAAAAATGTCGAAAATGGAGTCGTTGAATCTAAAAGTGTTATAGTTAAAACGAGATAGGTAAAACAGAAGACTATTTTCAAGCACCTCGTTTTTAAAAATAACATGAAAAAAATCGTTCATACATACTAAGAATATTTTTATACTGGTGTATTCAACTTGTAAAACAAATTTGATGTTGATATTCCAAAAATTGACGAAACTGGAATAGATTGAAATTAGGTCGTGGGTCCGGAACTCCTAAAATCGAAAACCCATTGATAAGTCAAGTGGCTCTAGATCGGGTCATTTTCAAGATAACAAGCTGAGACTCAGCATAAATGTTTAAAATATATATTTTAACTCCTATATAAAGTTTCAATTTGATATATTAAAATTCAGCCAATGCTTCATATAGGAATGAGATTTAAACTTTTAGTGATTTCCCCTGCTGCAAAATACATACCTGCATTATCGATTTTTTCCCAGACAAACCATTGCTCATAGGAAAGAAATACATATGACCTTTTTTATTGAAAAATACTTAACCTACACGGTGGTATTTTTTATTTATCTTCATCCCAACTCAAAATATTAAGGAATATCGGAAAAATAATGTTTTTCGATTTTTTTTTTTGACTTGGGGAAATTGATAGACTGGTAAACTTTTTTTAATATTAATCTACATACTTTAAGGTACTTCTAAAAAAAAATCAGCCGTATTGCAAATTACTGGTAGTTGTAACCTACACCGACTGGGCTATTGTGTGGGTTTTAAATATCAAAAATAAAAGAAAATTTACTAACATACATTAGCTATGGTTTTTCATAAAATTAGAAAAAATATTGATAAACGGATTTCACCATTGAAATCAGGAAAAAGTACACTGAAATCATTTATGTCACAAGACCATTGCCATTTAAAAATTTAAATTTGCGCAGGTTCGTCTAGTGACTGGCGTTTGTTTCACATTCGCCAGGCTGTTCTCTGTCTTCATTAGCTCATTATAGATATAATGTTTCTCAGTCCATTTATAACTTTCTTTCTCATTTTGTAAGTACATTATATGAAGAGGTTTTTAGCTTTGTTCAATTCAAATTTATCTAAATAATTCCTAAATTTTAGTTACACATCTTTAAAATTTCACAATAATTCAAACCTATTTTATTATTTCAATTAAAGTTTTCAGTCAACCTAAATTCCAGCAATAACATAGTTGTAACTGTATAATAATTTGACTACTAATTAATCTGTAGTCGGTGCAGAAGTTTTTGTGTTTCTTCCTTAAGAAAAAAAGAAGGCTGAAAATCAGTTTTCATGCAGCCCTTTTGTTAATTAATTTTATTATTTCGGTTTTCTTATAATAGGAAATTTTGTCACACTGTTACAAACATTTTGTGTCTTGAATAATAAAGTATACAGCTAGGGGTCCATCCAGATGAGGAACTTATGATAAGAAAAAACATTATGTAATACCGTACTACAATGTTTACATTGTATCAAAATTAAGTGTGTGGTAAATTTCTTTTATAAAATCCTAAATTTAATTAGGGGGAAAATTAATACATTTTTCATTATTTCACCATTTTGTTTCTGCAAGATAGTGTTGTACTGCTAAAATTTTCGCAGAACATTTTTAAAGCCTCTATTGTGGGGTGTGAAAAGCTTCAAAAAGATCAATGCATTAATGGGCAAGCTATACAAAATCAAACGTTTAAAAACCTCTTCGTGGGTCACCCAGTATAAAAAAATGACCATACAAATTATTTTTGATTTTTCTAAACTGGTTCTATACCTACCTGGCGAGTATCCTTTCAAAATGCTTCCAGTGTTTTAACTTTTGTCACTAGGAGGATTTTGATGAAAAATGTTTGCAAGACAAGATTTTCTTGAACAACTTTATTGTTAGTGATTTGGATTCTGCAAACCATAGTACACACTGCATTTTTTAAGGCATCACGGGTAAGAAATGCAGTTGCACATTTTCTTAAATTGCTGGAAATATTAGGGGGATTCATCAACTGTGCTACGTATGAAACGTGCTAAGTGTGTTAAAATCGAGAAACTCGTTTGACAGAAGAGTGCTATTGAGAGTTGATAGCACACTCGACTTTAGCACAGTTTGCTAAACCAGTGTTGAAGACGTAAAACTGTAGGGGAAAGTAATTTGAGGTTTTCATCTTGAATCTTACTTTAGCAAATAACGCTTTAGCACAATGGGTCCTTCACTCAAAATTCAAATAGCAGTTAAGCATGATAACACATTAAGCATTTAGCACAGATTGCATGAATTCCCCTATTGTAAAGTAAAACTTGATTGTTGCCACTTTTTGAACATGTATAGCACTATATTTGCAAACAAAGCCATTGCAAAAAAATAGAATTTGCTTACAAAACTCTCAAGTTCTTTCTTAGACAACTTTGCAACAATTTGTATTTCTTCCATCTTGGACTCTGGTTAGTCAAAAGTGATTAACTATTTTAAAGGGCTCAATGTTGCAAAATGACTATCACAAGAATTTTTTACAAAAATTTGCAGTTACTGTTTCGTTTCCCACATACTTATATTATTTGTAATGGATTGAAGGGAGTTAATTGACTGCAAACATTTATTTATCTTCAACATGAAAATATAAGACTTCAATGTCAATAGTTTTGCCTGTAATTGTTACAAAATACACAAATAAATAGGGTCTAAAACAAAGAACAAAAATGACTAAAATTCTAATCAAATAAATAATTGCTAGCTTGTTGAATAACTATCATTTTTAAACATATTAATTTATTTGAAAATTATAGTGTAGCTAAATTAATATTGATGTTGTGCATCTTGATTAAACCTATAATATACAGATTGTATTCTTGATTTAACATGACTCACAAAATATTGCTGATGCAGAAGCCTTGAAACAACAGGAGGTCATTACTGATGTGACAAAATTGTTAACCCTCCAAGTGCTGAGGAGATCTTTTTAAAGTGCTAAGCATTTTTAGGCCATCGCGCAAACATATTTTGAAAAATTAATAATAAATACAAATTTGGATTTACATTTGACTTATTATATATCAATGTGTTCAGAAAAGATCAGAAATTAATATAGTAATAGTTTTATTTAGTTATGTAAATAATGTATAATGGATGATAAATCACAATGAAAAAAATGTCACTAAATTTATGAACTTTAGAGGCTGCATACATTCACTGAATGAAAATTTCAAGATATATAAAATATTAAGAATTTTATTATGAACAAAAATATATACAACAATAGGACCTTTGAATAGTAAAAAAAAACACAAGTTAAAATATCGAAGCATGTCACATAACGCGCATAATATCTAGAGCTTCCCTAATTGCACTTAGGCTTATTTTCAGAATCTATATACTGGGTGTCCCACGAAGAGGTCCCTATTTTTGAATTAATATATTAGATGCACCGAACACTCTACAAACCTGAAACTCAACAGTCCTAACATACACATATGTAAAAGAAATACACCTGAGTATCAGTTAATTCTGACATATTAGGACAAAATGGCAGGATATCAAAGAAATAGTACCTTTCGTTAAAATAGTTTTATTTGCTTAAGTGTTACAACATAATTATTGAATTTTAACGATGTTACTAAGCACTAAACAACGTTAGGGAATTAAAGATATAAGTAACTAATAAATAAATTAAATCTATTTGATCCATAAACCTTATTCAAACTGATGTCCATTGATCGCAATGCACTGATGACAACGAAATAGAAAACAGTCATACGCTTTGCTGAACAACTCTCGAGATATCAACAACAGTTCCTCTTCGATCAACCTCATTAGTTCATAAAATCAAATGTTAGACTTACCGTCTTCAATATTCCATTTGTTCGTCGTTTAGTACGACGGCCGTTTCGGTTATGGACTTGAAAATGGTTGAATAACCGAAACGGCCGTCGTTCTAAACGACGAACAAATGGAATATTGAAGACGGTAAGTCTTACATTTGATTTTATCAATTCACAATATTCGGAATGGCGAAAACCAATAATGACTCATTAGTTCATCGTCTGTCGCAATGTTATGACAATAAACCTTCTTCTTCAAAAAGCCCCACAGAAAAAAGTCGCAAACAGTCAAGTCTGTAGACCTTGGGGGCCAATCTATGAAGCTGCTGCCAACGGTTAGGAAGATTTTGGTCCAAAACTGCTTTGGCCACATTAGCATAATGCAGAGGAGCTCCATCCTGTTGGAAAAAAACGTCTTTCATCTCAGGCTGAGAAAGATGAGGAACTATACGATTGCTTTAAACTGATGCATACCTTTCTCCAGTCATTGTTTGTCGGGATATGTTATACGACAAAACACCATCCTTGGTAACAGCAGCCCAAACCTGTTGATTTTAATTTCTCTTCTTGTAAGATATGTGGATTTTTTGTGTTATAGTAATGACAATTATATGCCTGTTTACAGTTCCTGTTCGATAAAATGTCGCTTCATCTGAAAACACGATCCCTTCATGCCATTTGCTATCTACGTCAGTCTTTTCAATTATTTTCGAACAAAATTCCAATCGTCTGTCAGGATCATTTTCAAGCAGTCCGTGAACTAAATGAGTTTTATAGTGTTTGATTTTGTTCTTTTTGGCATACCTTTGGACAGATGACTTCGGTATCCCTGTAGCAGATTCCACCTTTCTTACTGAATTTGGAGATTCCATGAAAGCAGCACATACGATTTCTTCATTTTCTATGTTGGAGGATCTATGGTATTTTTTTTGTATTGATCCCGTTTCTAGTAGGATAGTCTTCCACTTACGAATAGATTTCCTTGACGGTGGAACTACACCTGGGTACCTTTCCCTAAAACACCTTATTGCTTCATAATCATTTTCAAAGGCAATAGCCCAGGAACAACATTTCACTTTTTGCTCAGTTGAAAACGGCATGGTACATAAGACAATTTACAATGCAACTTAATAACATATGCCAATGTTTATTACCAAATATGTTCATTGTTGTGAATACACGCAGTCAGCTGATAGATTTAAAATAGTCTAAACAGCTGTAGCTGTTCCTATTAAGTAGGTTTACCCTTAAAATACGATTGCTGATTTTGTTGTTTTTTTGTTTTTCCGCCATTTTGTTTGGATCAGTCAGAATTAACTGATACTCAGGGGTATTTCTTTTACATATGTGTTAGTCATGACTGTAGAATTTCAAGTCTGTAGCGCGCTCTATACGTCTGTCATATCAATTCAAAAATAGGGACCTCTTCGTGGGACACCCGGTATATAAAAGCGAAATACCACTCACTCACTCATCACGATTTCTCAAAAACTACCAAACGGATTGAAATGAAATTTGGTATGTAGCTTCCTCTAGGGCCATAGGTGCTCACTAAGAAAGGGTTTGAAGAAATTCAAAATTTCAGGGAGGGGTTTGGGGGGATCAAATTTATTAAAAAACGATTTCTTCAAAACTACCAAACGGATTGGAATGAAATTTGGTATGTAGCTTCCTCTAGGGCCATAGGTGCTTACTAAGAAAGGGTTTGAAAAAATTTCGAAATTTTAGGGGGGATCAAATTTATTAAATTACAATTTCTTCAAAACTACCGAACGGATTGGAATGAAATTTGGTATGTAGCTTCCTCTAGGGCCATAAGTGTTCACTAAAAAAGGGTTTTAAAAAATTGGAAATTTTAGGGGGGTAAAAATGACTAAATCACGATTTCTCCAAAATTACCGAACAGATTGGAATGAAATTTGGTATTCCTCTAGGGCCATAGGCGCTCGCTAAGAAAGGGTTTAAAAAAATTCGAAATTTTAGGGGGATCAAAGTTATTAAATCACAATTTCTTCAAAACTACCAAACGGATTGGAAGGAAATTTGGTATGTAGCTTCCTCTAGGGCCATAGGTGCTCACTAAGAAAGGGTATGAAAAATTTCAGGAGGGGTTAAAACTATAAGAAATATATAGTGTAATTCATATAATACATTTTTTGCTAATATACATTTAACTTTGATCTAGGGACGCGAGAGCGTCCCGCGCCCGCCAAGAAAATCGAGAATGAGACGGCGACCAAGAACACTGTTTACGCGACAGAACAAGTACGGGTTTTCACCCTCCCCTACCTCGAC
Organism: Philaenus spumarius; assembly: GCA_018207615.1. NCBI lineage: Eukaryota > Metazoa > Arthropoda > Insecta > Hemiptera > Aphrophoridae > Philaenus > Philaenus spumarius. Next base: position 121,155 of record JAGFPH010000186.1, on the reverse strand, counting down.
CCCCTGTTGGTCAATGATGTTGATTTTTCGTACACCGATTCTCGAGAGGCCCTTGAGGACGTGTACCAAATTTTAATTTTAGGGACCAACAGATCACGGAGCTATGGAAGTATTAAAATCTTTAATGTTAATGTTAATGTTTTTTCAGTAATAACTCTGCATCTGATATACTCAAATCCAACATTTATTTGAAAAGGAAAAAGAAGATTTCATATAAATAAAATACACACAAAATGCAACAAACATTAAACAAACAAATTTACTACAAATCACAATTGTTACAATTATTTTTAATCTTATAAAAAAATAATAGCTATTGGTAATATTATAACAAAATAACACTTTCAAAAATGAAATCTTTTTAAAATAAAATATTTTACTATTTTATTTTTATCTGTAGACGTTAAATTGTCCTTCTTCATAGTGTAGCAACAAATGCGAAGCAGTCCACCAAGTAACTCAGAAGTGGTAAATCGTGTCATTTTATATAATATCACTTGTCAATATAATAATGTACTCCAGTGTTAATGTCCATATGCCTTAGTGTATCGTCTGTGTTAACATATTTGTGGTATGATTTTAGCACTAATATTGTGTCTTTATTATTTTAAGTAAAGCATAAGGATGTGACCACGTTGACAAAATAGCTGTTGTTACACTGAGTAGAAGAACAACTTTAACTTGATGCCTTTCATATAAAAATAGTAGGCTACGTATAGCAAAATTTTTTCTTAAATTATAACTAATCTTCTATATATTATTACATCAACAAAATTTTAATATTTTCAAAAAATTATCACTACAATTTTAAGTGCCTTAAAATAAACATCAGTTAAAAATTATACTTCTGATTGTAAACCATTATTGCATTTATTTGTAAAAAACTACACAAAATTCTTTGACAAAATATATGTTAACATACTGGAACGTTAATATTTATACATATATTGTTCTGAACAATTATTTAATAAAAAAGAAATGTTATATTGGTGTTTAATAATTTAGGCAGTCAAACAAATGTTTTCATTGCTATAGATACAATTCTGCCTTCAAAATTGGAACCTAAATGTAAATAATTTTATCTCATATTATTTATTACATAATATTATATTATTAAATCAGAGAATTTAGTACAAACTTACTTTAAATTATATTAATAAAATATAGGTTTATTTGTATTATATACATTACGAGTACAATAATATTATATATAGTTTGTACATTAGGTAAAACTAATAAAAATCTAAAAAAAAACATGTAACAAATACAGATGTATTGTTTCAATTAAATAGGTTATGATTTGATATATTTAGTAATTTATTGAAGGTATTTAAAACATGATACTATAGTATATACATTATTTACACATGTTAAGTTTGCAGGAAGAAATTAATTCATAAATTTTGATCAGCTTCAAGGATTTTCAGCGTGCTTTACCTGAAAAGAAGTGCTACCAACAAGACAAGTTTAATTTTAAATAATAACACTTAAATCAACTGACAGGCAGCAGTTCATTGTAAAAAGACAGAAACTGTCTTAAAAAGTTTAGACTGTGATTAAAAATTTATTATTAAAATCGATGTAATATTTTGAATTTATTATTTCATCCTGACATTATTAAATAAGAACTATGTAGACTACTCTGTATTTAAATAATAGTGGATCTAAAAAAATAAACATACACAAAAAAACTCTCAAAGAAAATAGACTCATTTCTTTATTAAATATTAAATTTTAAACAAGTAGTTCTTTGCCTTGGAAGATAAAAGGTGATAAGCTAAGTATTTTAAGAAGTTATTCATCTCAGTAAATTGGTATCAAAGTTTTTGCTGCTTAAAAAATGAGTAAAACTATTTCAAAGCAGGTCAGGTTCCTAATTATTGCTTCATGTTATCAAATTTGTGTAGTACATGATTATAGTAAAAAGTGTATCAATAAAAATATTATAACCATGAGTTATTTTAAACTTAAATATTTAAAGTAAATAACTCTTGAATAAATGATTGCTAGATTGGAATGTTTATAATCCTATCAGAGTAGTCAATCAATAAATATAGGACAAACATAGGATCAAAAAACCATCTCTTTTTACCTCTTAGAAATTTTACCAATTCATTTACTGAGGCAATACTTTATTTGTAGAAAATATTAAACATTAAAAATTGAATTGTTTTTCTTGACTATGAAAATAAATTTTAATATAGATATTACAAAAAAAGTGTAAATTTTACTGTAGGTTCTTAAGTTAGGGATAACCTTGAAGGCGTTACAAGTTACAGCCAGTTGGCAGTTATATAGTGGGCGTAATGCTTCCACAGTCTGTATCATTAGAGAATAAACAAATGAGTTCAACTAGGCTTTACATTAGTAAAGTTAGTCATCTTTCAAAAAAAGTTATTATTATTTGTACTCTTAGAGTGATAGTAGACTATAATTTCTGTGTATTTGTGCATATGTTTTTGTAAATGACCAATAACAATCTTTGTAATCAGAGATGTAAAAGTTATGTTTTTAAACTAGAATAGTGTGGGTAATATATAAGAAAGTCATGTCTCCCCATTGATACCGACTTTCCACTTCTTTACCTTCAAACATCATCGCTAATTGGATGACTTAACTTATATCCGGTTCCTTTCATTGAATTTTTAAAAAAGCTAAACTTTTCACTTATAATATTGAGAGTTTTTCAGTCCATTAAAAATTATGTACTGCAAAAAGTTAATTACAAGCAAATTGTTGAATATTTATATTTCATTTTCTTTTTTAAATTTAATAAGTTTTCTGATCTGTTAACTTTTAATTATTTTATTTTCAGATTTCAAAGTTTAAAACATTATGTGTAAGGAATAAACAAAATTAAGGGGATCCTCTTGAAAAAATACTAAGAGTTACAAATATAAACAATTTGTATATCTTTATTAATACAAAATCTTATTCGAAGCTTACTCGAACGAGTTATTTAATTTGCACAGTGCCAATTAAATGTTGTGAACCATTATATTATCAATAAATGGTGGCAAATTTCATGTAGGAAAACCTATACTGTGTAAGTCTTCAGGAAGTACTTTTCTACAGTTTCTTCTGGCAGTAAAACTCAATGATAGACAGTATCTGAGTCAATCGAAATAAGAAATATTAAGAAAACAGCACGATGTTTACAGGTAAAGATCATGTTCATAAAAAAGTAGAGAGATTGAAATCCAGAGATGCTATTCATATAAAAATACTGCAGTTGAGTTTGAAAACAAATACAATTATATTAAGACATTGAAATTTGAGCTCTAGTGCTGCTTGAATCAGATGGTAAACAAGTGATGTCTAATGTGGTACTGATGTTAACAATAATAAGAGTGTTGGGTGAATTGTTTGTTTAGTAAGATGATATCACTATCAAATGTATTACATGTGAATCTGACTGTAATTAATTAAAATTGGTAAATATAAAATGTTTATTTTTAATACAAACCTCATTTTAGTAAAACAAAATGTGATTCAATAAAACAAAATAAATAAATGAACAAATCTTTAAGAAGTATAAATTTAGTAAGTAAAAAAATACATACTTCTTTTCTTTTTTTAATATCTTTACTTTATGCCAGTTAGTTTAGCTCACAAACGTCAAAGGCCGACAACTACATTTATACCTGCATTACGGAAATTGGACTTATGTACTGCCACATTAAATTAATCCCACTTTCCAAAAAATACATACATAAAATGTTATTTGAAACATATGAAATATATATTCTGATAGTTGAAATGATATTAATGAAGTATGATCTATGAAGTTTGAAGTGGTTATCATCGCCTTCCAATTAGTTGTAAATTATAATAATAACAAAATGGTACACTTAAATCCAAGAATAAAAAAGTAAGTTCAAATAAATGTTCTTTGCCAGCTTAAAACGTTTTATGATCAAACAATTTAAAAATTTACTTCAATTATTGTACATGTTCAAACAAATTGTAAACATCTTATTAATTGATAGCATTAAACTATTAATATTTTCTGGTGATGGAATATCTTGGCAGAAAAAGCTGCCTAGAGATAGGGACTTAATTTGAATTCCAATATACTTAAAAATATATCATGTAAACATTTATATTCAAAATTACATACCATATAATTACCACAGTTTAAATCTCAAAACCCACAAATTACAGAAAGTTGTAGGCCTACTATGAATTAATTTGACCTCAACTTTAATATAAGTGATAGTTCACATACTACTCACGCTATACAATACATTCTACTTATCAGAACAAGTTTAAATTCTTTCATGCTTTAAAAAAGTGAATAAAATACATGTTCTACAAGCTATATCTAACAAACAAATTATGTGATGTACCATAATCAAATGTCAATGTACATATATTACCGGTATATTTATATTTTGAAAATTTGCTATTATTTATATATTTTCAAACAATACAGTTTTGAAAAATATTAGATAATTCCCAATATCAAATGACCAGAAACCATATAAATACAAGCCTAGATGGTTAATAACCAATACTTCTATCGGATTTTTAATAACATACCCCTGACTGTGGAAGGCATAAAAATGTTAAAAAATAGAATATGTAAATAATGTGTAGCCTACTTTTTATAAATTAAGTAAACTTTCTTTCCACTGTTACAAGAATGTGTTGACCATTTATTTAAGAAGCAGGAAAGTTCATACTTGCTGACCATTTATTTAACAAGCAGGAAAGTTCATATTTGCTGCTGTCATCACCACGATTGATCCTCATGAGATTTGTTGAAATATGTAAAAAATATAAATAGTTTCCGAAATAAATATTCAATATAGAATTGTATTAATGATATACACACAAAAATAAATATATATGAACTAACTACACCTTAATAAACATGACTTTGTAGTCAAATTTTATAAAAGCTTATAGTTTTGAAACTGCAGACTTCATGCAATAATTAACAACTACTTAAATATTGCAAATACGTATAATATACATATCTGAAATTTTTAAATAATGTTAAGAACAATCACATATATTATTTCTCAAGGCCATTTTGTTGTCGGTACGCCACAAATTCCTTAATACATCATCAAATTACATGAATGAGGCATCATTTTAAAGCTTTCCTTAACCGCTACACCGGAAAAATTTACAAAATACAATTATACAAAAAAAAAAAAAAATAAAGAATCCGAAATTAACAGTGATGTAAGATCAAGTAAGTTGTAGGGATATTTTCCTGGCGTGGCAACACTGATGATAACAATACCCAGCTGGAGAGCTGCCGTTACGCCACTACATTGCTATTTTTAATTAATTGTATATTTATTATCGTATAATATACGCACTATACGATACTAAATATACGATGTGTACTTTAATTAAGTGGGATTTAAGTAAGTTAGAATGCGAATGCTTCGCACGGGTCAACTAGTAGATACTAATTTATAAAAAGGAAACATTTGAATCAGTTTCTTCTTGGAAAACATTGTGAAAACTGCTTTTTACTAGATTTAATTGCTTTGTAAATCAATAATAACAAGTACATAACTAAGCACAAAACAAAATTTATATGGTAGTGTCATTTATATTTGTTTAAGCAGTTTAACATTTTTGTATGCCTTCCATAGCCTTGCAAAGTTAGGGGTAGATAATAAAGAATCTGTTGGTAAACACAAACATAATCATCCCTGAGTTAATAAGTAATTTATTTATTAGACATTGTAACACTTATTAAGAGCATGTTCTACACTCTCAACCTCAAGAAATCAACTACACAGATAGATACCTAACAGCAATGAAACTCAATGCATTGTACCTTATTTGAATAGTAAATTTCTCAGACCTAGCTCTGTGATGTTTGTGTTACTTTCAGCAAAGTGTGAACTTAGGTATTAAACATAAGCCTTTAACTCTAGGCTTATTATGTTAAGTAAGTGGTCTTTAACTTCTTGATAACTGCTATATATTTCTTAGTGCCAGTTCTTGGTATTTATATAAATTCTTGATATATATTTTCAAATGTTGTATACTATGTTTAAGTTCACAAATAATGGTAAATGTGAAATATCAATAAATTGAACATCAATTTATTATCAAACAACTTTAAGAGAAAAAATTTAAAATAATTTCTGAACAACTTGTACATTAATAATTAACAACTTGCAACAGAAATAAGCAATTGAATTTTATTAAACGTTGAAATTGAACAGTGTTGAACCATGGTATTGTATCATAGAACCGATATTGTAACATGGCACAATTTCATTATTATTAGTTTTTTGTTATTGGTACAAAACATAAATAGATATACCGAATTTATACTTAAAACTCTGAAAGTAAATTCTCTCTTCTTTTCAAATACATTCTGAAATTATATGGTAATAGTTTGAAAAAGATGAACATTGTTACTCCATTGTTATAACTCCATATCTTGTGCTTCGTCTTCACTGAAATCTGACATTGAAGACTCGCTGTCGGATGACATTCCTTGATGTTCTTGTTCTCGTAATGCTTCTTCAGTAGCATATTTACGAACATATTCTTGAACTTTTTTCTTGTAGTCATCAGGTTTGTGTAAGTACATTGCGGCAGCATCACCGTTCAAAGGATCAATTGGATTGGGATATGTCAATAATTGAGGCAGAAAAGACTCAAATATATTAGACAGATCATACAAAGCAGTCCATGCTTGGTTGATAACATCGAGGCATACAGTACCAGAAACTTCATCTATGTTTGGATGGTACACTTTATTCATGAAACCAATAGATGGAGATTTAAACGGATAATGTTCGGGGAGATGGACTCTTACTTTCCAAACTCCACCTTCGTATGGAGTTCCTCGAGGACCGTAAAATTTTACACAAAATTCATTTAATCCTCCGAGAATTGTAACTTCGTGTTTACTTTCTATAAGCTTGATTACATCAGTGTCCATGCGTCTTTTACCTGCGCTTGGAGAAGACATGATTGTCCAATAAGTTATTGAATATATAAATATATATAAAAATAATCTTAATAAAAAAAAAACTTTTAATTGTTACAAATAAATATAACTTGTTGATGAAATATTTAGTTATAACTTTAGTAAATAAAATACCACTAACATATAATAACAGCCTTTTTGGTTATTTATAACAAACGTATTTGTACCAGTGCTCAAATTACAAAGCTCAAAAGCAAGGTTGTCCATCCAAATTACTATAAATGTTCCGAAAACATAACTGTATTTTTCATACCAAAAATAGATCTACTAAATTTCAAAACCATGACATAAAGAATCTTTAAATATTGATAGTCAGAACATGTTCTTTTCAACAACACAGCACTTTACTAATAATCAATCAAAGCAAGATATAAGCAAAAGCAAATACATCATGACAAAGTAGACGTTTAATTCCAATTATTTCTTAGGATCCCAAAGAAATGTCCTTTTCCTTTGTATCAATATTAGGCTATCACTGGTGTACAAAAGAGGATTTTAAATTGGTGACCTGAAAAACAATAAACATTAATAATGTTTCTTTATTTTATTTATCACTTCTTTTATGTTATCATCTATTAAAAATATGTAAAATATGAAGAGGACTACAAAGTAAAGACATGTAAAGAAGTCTATGTATACAAATTTCCACTCATTTTCCCCACAATATATTTTCTTATTCTATATCTTTACTTGGAAATCACAATATAATTCTACCATGATTATCAAGTAGTAAATTGGAGATGAATTTAATTATGGGTTGAACCTCCACCATAAAAGGTTGATTTCCTTATCTGGTTTTAACTGAGAATTATCAATTTTAAAAAAAGTAAATGGGGTAGGTAGTAAAAGTGGAAATGTGTCTTTTATTTTAAATACTTTATTTATTTTTATTATTTATTTATTATTTTTTTCCGCTTACACACTTCCTCAGCAAGGGATATTTAATTAAATTACAAGTGAAAAAACATAGACCAAGACCGGGAGTTGAACCCGGGACCTTCACGTTTCCGTCGTGATGCTCTGCCATCTGAGCTAC